>JAPTHN010000159.1:323900-624273 GCA_026936325.1 Platynereis dumerilii
TATACTGGATGTGGCACCAATGCTCATGACAACCATCATGTCTGATAACTTCCAGTCCTTTAGAAAGTGAACGACAGCAGTGGTTGTTGCATGACCAGTTCCTGCAACTAGTTTTGGCACAAAAGTAGCTTTGCACTGCATGCGGGGTCACAGGAGGACAATAAACTTCCAATTCCATTATCTGGAAGCAGATTACAGCCAAATTAACTACCAGACCAATATGGCTATCATCATCCTCATTCAGGATCTGTGACATTAGAACCTTCCCCTTGTTGAGATATAATTTCAACTGTCTCCTCTAATGCAGCCCTTAGCACCATCGCAAGCTCCACCCTTTCAGTAATCCCTACCTTACAAAACCATGTCAACATCAACCTGGCTCTCCTTGTGCTTCAAAAAATTCACAATCCTCTTTTATCTTAATCAACCGGATTGCTTGAACCTAAGCGATGTCAAACAAGTTATTAAAATTTGCCAAGAAATCCTGCTCTTTCTTCATCTGACAAGCAGATATTTAGGTTTTTCCTTCAGTAAATGAACTATTCAGTTCTACCTTCTTCTCCAGCTTTTTGATGATGTTTGGCTCTTCAGCAGTCGGAATCCTTGCTTTTTCTCCCAGATGACTATATCAACCTCACTAACACCATCACTCTCTCACTCACTCTCTTTGTGTGTGTCCTCTTATATACAAAAAACCTTCTTGCAGGAGCATAGATTTTTAATTTTTGTAGAGGGGTTATTTCAGTGAGCACCAACTTCATACAAGGCTCGACAGGCCAAAAGTCGCACAGTAGTGGATTTCTGGGGCCACTAAAGGCTCAGATGTTACTATATTTTAGATTAACTAAGGTAGGTAAGTACTGAGACACAGGCCTGTAGCTTGTATTTTCCACCTTAAATCTCCTGGTATAATGGGACACAGCGCTCCTGAAGAAACATTGGGGTTAAAAAAATTAACCGAAAATGGGACCTATACCACCTGAAACTACACGATCATACAAACATTTTAAGACAAAAACAAAAAAAATCTGTAGGGAATTTTTTGAGAAATTCAAGTTTTTGAAAATCTTGTTTATCTCATCAGTTGAATACATATTAAATGGCTTATAATTCAATAAACCAGCTTGAAAACGTGATTAAACCTGTTAGCTTAGCTCTCTAAGGAATTTCGATAAAGTTAAAACAATGAAACGAAAATATTTAGCGACTTTTTAAAAGTAAACGTGACACATTGTTTATCACACACTGTATAAATTCAAAAATTCTGGAAATAACCAAATTCTCCATATTTTCAGTCTTTGGGTGTTATTAAACAAATTTGTTATCCTTAAACTGGATATGAAAGGCTTCATACAGCTTTTAAAAAGTGAAAGCATGTCTTAAACAGATATAAGTAAGTATCTTCTCAGAGCACCGATTATTATTATTTCAGACAGGTTTCTCATTGGCCCATTTGGTTCATATGATGCTATCTATATACAATAGTTCAAATAGTGCAAAGGTTATGCAGGATGAAGTATTTGACGGTAATATCTAGAGTGATATCTGAGGCTAAAGTCAATATGTCACAATTTAATTTTCTAACTTAGGTTTGTGAAATCAGCCGATTTTTTTTCTGCATCTGCATTAGAGGCCTAAATTAGGATAAATACGGTACAAAATTAAGTACTATTTAATACTGAACGGAATATCCCATAATCCTTAGACCAGTATAGGCTATGAAAATAAGCATTGCTTTTCTCGGCTGTGTGTGGAAATTGGGCTTGATGTTTGCTACACTTTTTCAGGTACCTTGTGCATGCCTAACTGTAGTGAACACTATGGTGGTGGTTTGAATATATATCCTGCACCTGGCGTGGTCTTTTTAATCTGATAATCTCTTTGAATAGAACATATTTAGGGAGGTACCAAAGAATGCTTGCATGCACAGAATCATAGAATGCAACAGCTGTAATGGGCCCTACGTTTTTTGAGTAACATAATTCTGTACTGCATATCAAGGCTCGAGTCGAGAGTAACTCGAGATAAGTAACTGGATAAATTAATTTCCCTCAGAGGTCTACCTGCTGATTTTCTCTTTCACAATGAGAAAATGGATGTGAACCTGCGTTTTAAAGTCAGTCATTTGGATTTGGAAACAGCTGTAGCAGCTCAATGTGCAATATATTTATACTAACCATTTTGATAAGGGAGAAGGAAAGCAGTACCATCCTCCTTAACTGAGTCAGGAAACTTTGTGTATTTGTGATCACTGCTACCTGCATAATAATGTTTGAAAGTTGACAATCTGCTGCAGTCCGCTTGATGAAACATAATTTTTAGAACCACTTTTCACATTTAAAGCTTTCATATACATGTCAAGCAAGGTTTAAAACTTCTTAGCAATAAAGAGTGAAAAAAATAATATTAATGGGCTATTTTTAGCATTTTTGAATTTTCAGTGTGTCATAAACAATGTGTCACATTTATTTCAATAAAGTCACAAAATACTTTCATTTCATTGTTGTAACATGTTGGAAATTCTTAAGGGAGCTACACTAACAGGTTTCATTGTGTTTTCAAGCTTTTTTATTCTATTATAAGCCATTTTACATGTATTCAAGTGATGAGATAAACAAGATTTTTTTTAAATGGAATTTCTCAAAGAATTCCCAACAGATTTTTTTCGTTTTTGTCTTAAAATGTTCATATGATCATATAGTGTCAGACGGTATGGGTCCTGTTTTCGGTTCATTTTTTTAACCCCATCGTTTCTTCAGGAGCACTGTGGGGAAGAACAGAAAAAGATAAGTAATAATTGTCAACACCATTAAGTCATAATTGATATTCTAGAGGGGGGGGATAATCATATGATCATCCCCCTAGGCTCAACATTGGGGGGGGGGGGGTGCACCCTACCCCCCCCCCCCAGTGGCCCCAACCTTATCTATCCCTTCTCGAAACTCCAGACATATATTAGGAAGTTCTGCCTGGATGAGGTTAAAGCCCCACATGTGGTGCCTTTTCTCTCAAGCCTAAATTGTGATTACGAATTATGTTCATCTGGTATCTTTGTGATACAAACACAATGGAAAGACTCAAGTGATGGACTGAATGATGTAAATAATACATAATATAAATATTGAGACTACTGACGTGTGTTTTGTCTTCTCAAGTACCAATGTATCGGTTCAAAAACTTGAAATTTTACTTGTTTGGTCCAAATACAGGGGTCTGGTGGCAGTGGTTAATATGTATTCCTGTGAAATTCAACTCAACTTATTTTTTCCCCAAATGGAACAAGAAAATGAAGAAGCCCCTTGGAAAAGTTGAAATTTTATTTTAGGACCACCCTAAGGTGCATTCAACCAAAAATTAATAATTCTTGCAAAAAATGAAGTTGAGACTTTCAAAGAGTGATTAGAGAAGATGACTTGACCTTTAAAGTGTACTCTGCTTACATTCCCACTCTGAAATTTACTTTTATTTGACACTTTTTTTCCGAAAAAGTATTCCTTATTTATGAGCAGGAGTGTACATGTGTCACATTTCGGATAACTAGTCTTTCCTAATAATATCCAATATTTGGTCCTTTTTGAGCTAAGAAGCATCATTCCACTTAATATTGTGCATTAATTCATATTTAGAAATCATAATAATGTGTTTAATTAGTTTAAACTCAGTTTAAGTAAACTTAGGGCGGAATTCGGTAAACAGCTGTGTTTCTAGTACAGGTGGCTCCATATATATTTCTGGGGGGGTATCTTCACCAGTTAACCACGTGATTTTCTGGGGGCATTCTTAACCAGTTAAACACATGATTTTCTGGGGGCAATCTTCACCAGTTAACTACGTGAGTTTCTGGGGGGAATCTTCACCACTTAACCAAGTGATTTTTTGGGGGTTTCTTCACCACTTAACCACTTGATTTTCTGGGGGATATCAATACCACTTAACCACGTGATATCCTGGGGGTCATCATCACCACTTAACCATGTGATTTCCTGGTGTAAACTTCCGATATATATAGATGCAAGTGCAAGTGTTTTTCTGGGGAAAATCATCATGTTATTATCTGGTGATGGTCATTACATGAAAATGTTGGGGAGTTTTTCTACATGAAGAAAAACATGTGATAACTCTCATTAATGTCACAAAGATAGCCACGTGATAATCTGGTGAAGTTCATCACAAGGTTATCCCATGCATGAAAATGTTGGGGAGTTTTTTCATGTATGAAAAACACGTGATAACTCTCAGTTATGTCATGAAGATTGTCAAGCGATAATCTGATGACATTCATTACATGGTTATCGCATGAAAATGTGGGAGTTTTTCTCACTTGAACAAAAACATGTGATAACTCTCAGTTATATCATGTTAACCAGTTTTCTCCATGTTTATCACATAAACTTCATGTGCATTGTCAGCTGGGACAACTTAAGAGAAGAGGAGAAGATATTAGAAAATGACCACTGCATGAAGAATACAATTTTGTATCTGTTGTTTTCTGTGTAGACTGGATTATCATCTAAGCCCTTTTCAATCTTTTGAATGCTTGATACTTAGCTGGATGAAGTGAGTGACTTTCACAGAAAATGTGTGAAACATTAATGAAAACTCTCACGTGAAGCAGGCCAAATCAATTAAATAGATATTGAAGGATCAGATTGCCATGGTGAACCCTTGTTGATGATCTATCTATCTATCTATCTATCTATCTATCTATCTATCTATCTATCTATCTATCTATCTATTTTTCTGTCTGTCTATCTATATATCAGACTCTATCTATTAGGGATATTCATATTCCTTTTGAAATAAGTCAGCATGAATATAAAAAGTTTACAACGATACTTCCTGATGTTAACTGATTAACCACAGTATCCCTGGCGTTATCAAAGTCCACTTTCTTTAATTGAATTGAGCACTAATAAAGAGGAAGTTAACAAAATCAATTTTCACGATGATAGGGTTTTTCCAAAGGGGATACAAATAATTAGATTAACAGCAATGAGAGTGAATTTTAGAATCCGGAATATGGTTGAATTTAAAACTTCTTTTTTTTATGTCAACATGATGCAAAATTGCTAGGAATAGACATAGATCAGGATTTAAACATTGACAAAACATGTAAAATGTAATGTGAAAAAGCTAACGCCCAACTTCAAATACTAAAGAGAATGTCAAAATTTAATTTATAATAATGTAAATTAGCAATTACACATCATTTCATCATTTCACAATTAGCATACTGTCCTACTTGTGTTTTGTTAGAAGATATAAAAATGAGATGGAAAAGATTGTTTACACGGCATTTAAGGTAGCTTACCAGTCTTGTGAAAATGATAACTGATGCTGCTGCACAGTAGTGGATTTCTGGGGCCACTAAAGGCTCAGAAGTTACTATATTTTAGATTACAGGAATTCGCGTTGAAGTTGACTTGTTAACTTTCATTCAGAGGTGCTCCAGCGAAATTTGAATTTTCAAAATTGAGTTAAAACTATCAAGATAAATCTCCGAATTTTAGCCCTGGTAAGAGGGCACACTACTTTAGAAACAAAACCACCTTAGCACTGAGTTCACAAATGGAAAATAAGTGAGTAATTGCAAATTTAAAATACGTCTATGTGACGTATGGAAGCCTACAAGACGTATGGTAGCTGCACAGTCCATTCTAATGATTAATATCAGCTGTTGTACACAGATATAAACATACCAAGCTATCAATGAAACTGACAAACTAAGTGTTGAAGACAAACTATAACTGCAAAATAAAGTAATCTTGTATCTGGTTGTCAATGATTTTGTCTTCTATAATAGGGCCTACTAAAACTTTGATTAGTCAACATGTAAATTTGGATTATAAGCTTGACAAGAACCTGTGCAGTGTACCCATATTTCAACATCTCAGACCGCATTTTGATGAGCTTTTGAGAAAATAGAAAAGAATGAAAGAAAGTTAGAAATAAATAAATAAAGATAGGTAGATAGATAAATAGGTAGATGGATAGATAGATAGATAGATAGATAGATAGATAGCTTAAGGGGGTTCAACCCCCCCCCCTTGGCCTGTAGCTTTTAATTTGTAACTAATTCTAAAAGTTTTAGTGCATTTCCATTCGTAAAACGTCTTGTCAGACATTTTCTTGATCCGCCCTTGGATAGATAGATAGATAGATAGATAGATAGATAGACACATAGACAGATGGATAGATGGACAAATAGGCAGATAGATAGATGGACAGATGGATAGATAGATAGATGGACAGATAGATAGATAGATAGATAGATAGATAGATAGATAGATAGATAGACAGACAGATAGATAGATAGATAGATAGATAGATAGATAGATGGATAGATAGATAGATAGATAGATAGATAGATAGATAGATAGATAGATAGACGAATAGATAGATGGGTGTAGGTAGATAAAGACTGGCTGATTGATTGATTGATTGATTGGTTAATTGATTAATTGATTAATTGATTAATTGATTGCACAGATCTTCAATGCAGAACTACTTCTTTAAACAATCACAAAATGCGGTCTGGGATTGTCAGATGTGGTCCCAAGTCAAAGACCACTCATAAAGGTGTCATTTGGTGATCAATAATAATGCCACACTTGATAATTGTAAAGGATTACGAAAAAGACTTGCCAAACTCGTGATACACGAAATTTCACAGTTTCAGTTTGTTTAAGGTTGCATATTTTCTGAAATAAACAGGACTATCTGATGTAAGAGGCTTTGGCTTCGCAGATTTCTCACACATATAAAACTGAATGAAAATTGGTTACAGGTGAGTAGCTTTCTACCATACGTCACGTAGAGCCAAATTGCTTGAGCTGATTGCCTGTGAAGTCTACTGCAACGCGAATTCCTGTAACTAAGGTAGGTACTGAGACACAGGCCTGTAGCTTGTATTTTCCACCTTAAATCTCCTGGTATAACGGGAAGAACAGATAAAGATAAGTATTAATTGTCAACACCAAAAAGTCATAATTGAAATTCTAGAGGGGGGGGGATAATCATATGATCATCCCCCTAGGCTCATCATTGGGGGGGGGTGCATCCTGCCCCCCCCCCCAGCGGCCCCAACCTTATCTATCCCTTCTCGAAAACTCCAGACATATATTAGGAAGTTCTGCCTGGATGAGGTTAAAGCCCCACATGTGGTGCCTTTTCTCTCAAGCCTAAATTGTGATTACTGATTATGTTCATCTGGTATCTTTGTGATACAAACACAATGAAAAGACTCAAGTGATTGACTGAATGATGCAAATGATACATAATATAAATATTGAGACTACTGACTTGTGTTTTGTCTTCTCAATGCTAAGTACCAATGCATCAGTTCAGAAACTTGAAATTTTACTTGTTTGGTCCAAATACAGGGGTCTGGTGGCAGTGGTTAATATGTATCAATTCCTGTGAAATTCAACTCAACTTATTTTTTCCCAAAATGGAACAAGAAAATGAAGAAGCCCCTTGGAAAAGTTGAAATTTTTATTTTAGGCCCACCCTAATCCCCGGTGCACCCACCTTCGGGTCATGGCAGAAATTCTGCTCGGGTGCCCTCCAGCACAACATTGTAAATATTCTACTTTAAACTATTGATAAATGAATAACTAATGTATATATATTGTAAGTACATATGTTGTGTAAATGAATTCATCCAATCTAATCCAATGTAAATCTAAAATCTTCCATGAAATTGTATAATTTGAGCTCACTAAAGTTAATTGAGTGGCGTCCCTGTAAACCTGTCAATCATGTGGCCCAGCCTATTTGAATCATTTTTTGAGTTTGCTGCATATATCCTGGTGCAAAGTATGACTACCCTGGTATTTGACTAAATAACTTTATACAATGAACAAAAGGTTAATTTGAAACAGACAAAATGAAAACAATGCAGAGTGCATTAGAGGATTTCCAAATTCACACTGAAGTAGATTATTTGACATGTGAAACACACAATTTGGCTCCAAGTGACGTATGGTAGAAAGCCACTCATTAGAAACTGATATCCATCAGAAGAAAATGTTTTCAATTCAGCTGTGAATTGAAAACATTTTCTTCAGTTTGCCCAATCCACACAGACAGAGACAAAGCTGATAAATGTCTCTCATGATCTTCTATCAATCAAGATGTGTGATTAGTAACCATTCAATGATTCATGAATATCATTTTTTGAAATTAATGGGCCTATGGATTATCCTTGACCATCTCAGAGTGCATTCCTATTCAAAGAAAGACGTTTTGAAATTCCACAAAGAAAAAGAAAATTTCACACACATTTTAGATAAATGGATAGATAGATAGATTACATTTTATTTTATCTATATCTAAATATCAAAAACTCTGACACAATTGGTTTGGTAAGGGACCGACCAGATGACCTTTGGGGTGGGGGCTATGGATTTTTGGTGAAAACTTGACACTTGAAAAACATAGGCTGCGCGGCAGCATACCCTCGGCTATTCAGCAGGCCATACTAGCTCATACTGAAGCATGTGAAATACATTGACTTACTGCCCTTGAGAGTTGGCAGCACGATGCGCAGAGCCCCCCCCCCCAACAAAAAAAAGGAAAACTGTTAAAACATGGGCAAAGATCTGAAAATTTAGCACAGGAGAGTATGCACTTGGAAGTGGTAGGCTGTATAACTACCATCTTGCATGGGAAAGATGGTAACTAAATGAAATCTGGATAATGAAATTCAAGCAAGTGGGCCTATCGGACAGTAACACCAGAGTTATATTACAGATATGTACTCATTTACTTTTTTTGGCTGATGGAAAATGTTGTTTGATGAATGAAACGTCCATTTCTCTATTATATATGATTTTTTTTTTTTGTATTTAACTTTGACAAATTTCTCTGCCCAAGCATTAAAGAGATTCAAGGTACTAATGTACTGAAAAGAGATGTTGCAATGAAATAAAATGGTCACCTCATTGCTATATCCTCCTCTTGCCCTAATGAGCCTACCAAGTGATTAAATACAGGATACGTCAATCTATCTATCTATCTATCTATCTATCTATCTATCTATCTATCTATCTATCTAATAGTATCTATCTATCTATCTATATATTTATCTATCTATCTATCTATCTGTCTATCTATCCATCTATCCATCTGTCTATCCTACCTTTTCTTATCATAAATTATGAATACAGTAAAAGGCCAGCCTAAAAACAGAAATAATAGGTAGGTGTCTAACTATCCAATCTATTTTAAATATTAAATCTATTTTAAATATTAAACTAAAAACAATGTATGGCCTACAGATACTTTTTGAGACTAATACATTTGCTGGTTAACACCAAAAATGTTAAATGCTGTTCAAGCTTGGTGGTACAACAATAGCTGAAAACACCATAAAAAGCTTGCATGGGATATAAAAAGTCATATCTCAGCTTCTACTTGGTCTATATTTCTGATTGAAATTGGAAATTTCATTATTTGTTTTAGATTGAAAAAACTAAGGTTATCAATGTTTGAACACACTTCCAAGAAAAACAGGGAATTTTGTTAGAAAGATGAGGGTACTACATTGTACGCATCTGCTTCTATACCCTCCCCTTTGTTCTTGGGTTTGGTCATTAGAGAGGATCAGTGACATCATGTTACATAATGCCCATTCAACAAAAGCTGCACCCCCTTTCATCTTGACACTTGTTCTGTTCAAGGTGCTAAAATATGCTTGTGTTGAGTTTTGTAATGAATTAAAACACAAATTTATCCAATAATATCTTTGTATAAATATAAAACTAAATATTTAAATTCATAGAAAATGGGTTTTGTTACATACCAAGTAAATTTCTATATAACCCTGTATTTAGTGGCATAATTTCTGCAATCATGAAATGATCACATTTAGTTTTTATGCAAAAATCTAAATAAAAGCAGGCTGACATTACTTTAATTTCTTGTTTTTTATTTACATCACTGAGGTTAGATTTGAGCAAAAGGGTAACATGTGAGTCTTTGAGATTTCTTGTCAAAAGTCTTAAATGGTAAGGCCCCTGAGCAAGCACTATGAGCATAAATCATATTTGTCTATATATAATTTATAATATTAAAACACATAAATTCTGAGGAAGAATGTGATAAAATGTTACACTTGGGACACGTTGTAGGGTAAGATTCTTTGAGTCTAACCCTTAGGGAGGGTAACCTTGAGTCGGACACTTTTATTGGAGCTGAATTGGGTAATTGAGAGTATCTACACCAGTGTATTTTGAACCAAGATCTCTTTCATCCATTCAAAAAGTATCAGCTTGATATGGATATTTTTAGTTTGATTTCCAAGACCATAAAGACGGGGTAAAAACCCCTTTTTCTCCCAAATTTTGTCATAAAATTGTGTATTTTAGTGAATTTTAGCGATATTTGAAGAATCCTTTGCTGGCCTATAGTATTGATCTGACATCAATGTATGTGCTATTCAGTTAGAAAGAAGCTTTGCCCGTTTTTTAATCAAACATGAGCTTTTTCAATTGAAGGGATGGCTCTAAAGCACCTGTACCTTTGAGTCATGTTTTTACAACACAGCTGTCCGACTCAAAGGTACCCTATGTCATTTTTTATTTCAGATATTTAACCACAAATTCAGTTCTTGTGTTGTGCCAATTGTCAAGTTTTTGTTAGATGTAGTAAAAACGCTTAATTTGAGGCCCTGGTTGACAATCAATAACCCATAGGCCAAACAAGATATCACTTTTTTAAATTACACAGAATCCAAGTGTCCGACTCAAAGAACATTACCCTATGGCACTTTGAGAAACTAAGATCCAAAATTGACTGAAATGTGACAATTCAATGGTCAACTGTATTTGGCATATTTTTAGCAATTTCTGTCTTCATATTCAAATATCTGATGGTTTAATTGATGTATGCACGTAAACCATGTATTTCATTGATGTTTATCCATTTTGTTCATATTCAAGAACATAGCATGACTTCATTAGACACAAAATGGTCAGGAAGTGGGTATTTTCACATTTTTGTGAATTTTAAACTTGAATATGAAAAGACAGAAATTGCTAAAAATAGGTAAAAACTGTAGACCTTTGAATTGTAACATTTCAGTCAAATTTGAGTCTTGGTCTCTCAAAAGTGCCAAACAACATGTCCAAAGTATAATTTTTTATCACATTCTTCTTCAGAATTGATGTGGTTAAATATAATAAATTAACATTATTTCATATCTGCATAATTCAGAAAACCTAAATGAAAAGGATGACCGAGAAGAAACTTATGTGGATGATGTTTACTCATAACCGTTCAAAATGGCATTGGTTTGACATTGATAACTGATGTCATATTTTTGTCTTTGAGCTTTGAAAGTCTGTGAAATTGTGATTTGTCAAACTTTGACGTCCTTTATCTCTGGAACTAATCATTGCATATGACCAGTACCTGGCCTTGCTACCTCAGCTACTACAGCGGATTATAAATCCGAGATTAGAAGCCTGTAGAGAATAGGTTTTTGAGTTGTAGCTTTTTGAAAAAGCTGCATCAAGCATTTGCGCCAAATGGAAAGGCATTTTGAAATGCCTTCAGAAATAATCCAATATGAAAGATTGCCTTAATACTGGTCCAAGCCACTGTGTGGAACCCAGATATCAGGTTTAGAAACAACCAAGGTGGTATCTTTCACAAAATCCAAAATATTAACATTTGAAAAGTGACTTTCATATGGACAAAAATGCCTCAAAATCGTTTTTATAACTTTTCCAGACAAACCTGAGATCAGTAGAAGACAAGATAGGCCTATGAATTTTTATTGCCAAGCAGGCTTATGGGCCATGTACCATGTGCAACCAATGCAACCATACATATTTATATTATTTACATGTATAATTTAAAGTGTAATATCTTGATAACCATTGATTTTCAGTGATGTTTCACATTTGACCCCCCCCCCCCTCCTTGGCTGTCATACACATCTGAGTTGTGAAGTAGGCTAATGCACCCTCCATTCTTTAGTGAGACTTTTCCCAGATTACATCATCTTATATAAGGTGATTGAGGTACAGCAGACAATGGCCAATTCATGCCTATAGGGGAGAGGGTTGAGCAGCTGGGAAAGGGGAGGCTGCAAGGTCCCTTTAAGAGGAAGAATTGGTGCTCATACAAAATGTTGTAATTCTCCAAAATTATCATAACATGTATACAATACAACGATTTATCAGACCACATTTCATTTCACATTTCTCCCAAATCCTGCAATAAACAGCATTTTCAAAAGGAGTCATACTTATAATAATTACTATAGGCCTATACATGACATTGTATAATTATGCATTTTTGACAAATTGCAGGTCCGTTTTGGACATCCCATTTTAGGCCTGAGGCTTCTTCATTTTTCCTCCCAGGTGCCTCAGACTTTTGATGTGAACTGAAAAATGGCCATTCTAATGCATGTGCTTATTCCATTTTGTGTAATCCCTTTGTCTCAGCCATAATTAATTACTGAAATCGCAATTTCGTACGGCCGTTTCGCTTTTACCTCGTTTTGGACCTCCTATTCAACGTCTGAGGCTTCTTCATTTTTCCCCTCAGGTACCTGAGACTTCCCAGGTGAACTAAAAAACGGCCATTCTAATGCATGGGCCTATTTCCATGGATTTTTTTCCTTCCTGCAAACCGTAATGTACAATTGAAATCGCGATTTCATATAGCTGCTTCTGCTCAACTTTTCTTTCCCCAACTTTTTTTCAATAGAAAAATTTGCAAAAACTCATGCAATGGCTGTGAATATTAGTCCATAGTGTGTCTAACGACAATAAGCTTTAAAGTAAAATAATCTACTCATTACCATTTTGACTTTTCGCGCAGAAATGTTGGAAAATAGGGATTTTTTCTAATTTTTGGGTTTTTATAAAAATTCATAGGACCAACATTCCAACTGAGTCAAGCTGTTTAAAATGGCATTAGTTAGACACCTAATTGAAAAATTTCATAGATTTAACTCCAAAATTGACTGAATCATACAGGTTTGAAATAATAGTATTTTTTCATATTTTTGGTAAATTGTCATCCGTTCAACTTTCGAAGAGCATTTAGACCCACAAAAATACATCTTGGGCACTTAATGCATACGATGTATTCAAATTTCAGTGTCAAAAGTCCAGCAGTTTTTTAGTTATGTCCCAGAAACAAAAAAATACAATTTTTCACATTTTTCAATGATTGTGACAAAAGTATTTTTATCATGGGAATTAGACCTATAAAAGGCTCAACTGGGATAAAAGTAATCTTTACCCAAAAATGATACATGTACATGCAATAGTTTTGGCTTTACACCCAATACACAAAAAAAATATTTTTTCACATTTTTCAATAACTGTGAGAAAAGTATTAATCTCACGTGGATTAAACCCCTAAAAGACACAACTAGGATAAAAGATACAATAATGTCCAAAAAATTAAAAGTATATATTCCATATTTTTGGCGTTACTCCCAATACACAAGTGGGACGCCCGTTATCCGGACGCCCGTCCGCCCGCCCGTCCGCCCGCCCGCCCGCCCGCCCGCCCGCCCGCCGGACGGACAAATTTTCCCAAAGTAACTACAATACCCGTCGGCAATGTATACATTGCCGAGGGTAAAAAAGTTTCCACCTTTACCTAGGGCATTGTAATATTAAAATTGCGAAAAAAAATGTTTTATTGCTTGCGAAAAAAAAAAGTTTGTCTACACTTTGTGACAGAAAAAAAAATTTGTTCCAGGGGTAAAATCCATAGCCCCCTCCCCAATTATCATCTGGTCAACCCCTAAACTTTATACTGAACTGTCATGTTCTGGACTTCCCAAATATGGGCCAGTTGAGTCACTTCACAAAATTACAGACAGCAACAGACATCAACCAGAATGATTCAAGTATTTCACTGATACTGTCTGTTTTTTTACATATTTCGTGGTTAGCATTTTCTATCAATTTTACTCCGTGTAATTTTGATTGATTTGATTTATTTATTCAAAAGAACAACATATATATGAATAATACAAAAACACAAAAAACAATGGGAGTTTAAGTAAAAATTACAACGTAACTCCCACCAACTAGCAGAACTTAAATCTTTCATGGCTGAGTAGACTCATTGTGTGTGTACCACCAACAGGGAAAGACGCGGGGGGGTGGGTTGGGGGGGATGCATCCCCCCAACCAGACCAAAATTTATATATTTTTACATGTTAATTTTATCAGCGCGCAGTCCCATTATGTCGCGAATGATGCGTTCCGCGACGCGATAGCCCAATAGACCCCCCCACCAGAATTTTCTGGATCAACCCCTGACCACCAATCAACTGTGGCACCATACATCACGACTATAAATATATTTTCCGTAATTGTTCATCATTAACCAATCTCTGGGCACTGAGACTTAGCTGCATGATTCCCTCAAAAAATGCCCACAAATTACCAAGTTCATATGTAAGATTAACAGATCAGTTTGTAAACCATAATTTTAATAATCAAAATGCAATTTCATCTGTATTCAACCTCCACAAGTCAACTTCTTTGCGAATTCCTCTAAATGTTTCTCTGAGTGTATTCTACCGCTATAGACACAGACAAATTTTATTTCATTTCGGTTTTTTAACATTTAAGCATATTACCCATGAAGCCAGGCCTTGGAAGTGGGACTATTATGAGGAGAGTATTATGATTATTAAAATGTTAGTTTGGAGCACCAAACCTGGCTAAGGACATTGTAGGCAGTTGTAGGAAGATGCTTGCAAGTTTTCATGACTGGGAAGTCTGTAGTTTGGTTGGAGTAGCGTAAGGGGTCCATGAATTAATAGTATGATGATGATGATGATGATGATAACATCAGTTGAAGGACTAGTGTCACCACCTGTGGGCCTGATAGTATGTTATATTCTAAACTGGGGGAGGGGCTTGGCACAATGAATGATTCTGATTGGCTTAGTAGAACTCCTAATTTCCGGGAATTCACTTACTGTCACATGTGCTTGCTTTTGAGAAAGTCCCTGATTCTGAAACTTCTGAATTTCCGGGAAAGTTATCAGCTGTCGCAAGTGCTTGCTTTTGAGAAGGCCCCTGATTAAATTCTGTTCCTGCATACATTCATATATATTATAACATGGATTGTTTTGTATTGAGTCGCTGTCTCTGTTCGGGACTGACAAGTGGCAGCAGAATGCTGACAGTCCTTGCTGGCAAAGATCCAGTCCTCTTCTTTGAATGAAAATGTTTGAAAATCATGAGACAAAAAGAAAGTTTTGAAACTGTAGCATAAACTTTGCCCTTGAAAGGGATGATTTTACTCATCAGAAGTTTGAGGGTATTCAATGTACTTATGCCATTTTGTGCATGTTAAATTGTGGTCAGAAAAGTGTCCAAAAAGAATGCTCTCTCACTTATTCCATGTCCATACAAAGCCAATGTTTTTGCTTTGTGATATCAAAAAGGCTCATTTGTATTTATTCTGTTACTTTATGGAGATTTATTGACTAGGACAACAATATAATTTAAAATTTCATAACAGCTGTGTAACACTCAACAAAATGTCTTGTCCATGCCACAAGTGGCCCCCTCTATACTGGCACTATATGTGAGCTACAATGTATACATCTTCCATGCTAAAAAATAGTTCCAACTTATTTTGGTATTTACAAGCTGTCGGGTTAAATTTGAAGCCAACCAAAGTCAAATTAGACACTTACAGAGTTTTTGGAAATAAACTAGACCATCACTAAGTGATGGAACTGTCCTGGTTTCTTCCACACTGTCCTGGTTTCTTCCAGAGATCAAAATTCTGTTGACCGCTCACAGGAGCTCGCAAATTTTGCACCCTAGGTGGCAGCAAATAGCGGTCAACTTGTAGACAGATTGAGTCGAGTATTCCCCTGCCAGCACAGGCACACTCCTGTATTAGTCAATTGATACTCAGTATAAATATCATCAAGGTGCATGACTTCAAAACTGAGGCAAATAACAGCTTCGTTTTCAGGGTCTAATTTCAAGCATCTAACATTGTGTCACAGCCGCAATTTTTGTCAAATCCCTTGCCAGATAAGTTAACTCCAAATTCCACACCTTAACTCTATCAAATTATAGCTAATTAACCTGTAATTAAGGGAATTCCTTGCAGATTTGTAGCTTAATGAACAACTGCAAGTTCGCTCACCCAAGCTGGCAGGAGAGGTACTTATGGGGTATTACACCACAAGTCCTTTCACTGAAAAACTGTGAATATGAGAAGGATTTTGTCATAGATCCTTCCTTGGAAATATTATATATCAACAAATAGAAGTAGTTTGTAACTTTACATTTGGTTATTATGCCCAAATTTTCAGACTTTAATCTTCCATGAGGCTCCCACATGGTGCCTCATATATTAACAGAGCCCTCTCTTGGATATGGCAGAACTAGAAATTTTGTAATACCAAAGCTGATTGGCTCTGCCTTATGACATCACTGCCAGCTTGGATGAGCGGGTTTTCTGCTGAGTCAGTCACCTTGTGTTATTTCTAACAGGCTGTACAGTCAGTCCAGGAGAGTGCCTGTGCTGCCAGTCCATCTTTTCCTGAGGGAAAATGTGGCTCGCAGAGACAATACGAGGGTCAATGCAAAACAATCTCACTTCAGCAATCTATGTTTTATATATATATATATATATAGGCTTTTATTGACACAGAATATCAGCAAGATACATTTTTTTTATATATAGCCTGTCACCTTGGAGTTAGTCATAACTCCAACAACTATATTATACAAAAAAGTAATTGAAGAAACTTCAAGATTTTGAACCCGTCGTTCTCATAGATTCTCTTGATATCGTTTCTAACATTAACTCTGCTGGCCACAACACCCTTCAGGAATTGTCCGTAGGTTCGAATGAAATTAACAAAGACCATTTCGGATTGTCTTTGAGTTTGTTGCCTCTGAGCCAGGCATTTTTCAAACAGTTCTACCGATGGGGCTTTGTATGTTGCAGTATTTTCCGAATTTTCCAAGATTTCTGTTTTCTCCAAATTTTCCATGGTTTCCAAGTTTGCCATGTTTTCTGTGTCTTCTATGTCTTCACTATCAGAATTTAAAACCACATCATCACTGAGTGTTATATCTGTAAAGACATTGTCATAATTCTCACCATCATTTTCAAAATCCAAATCTTCTGAGTCTGGACTTCTGAAAGACGTTTTTCTTATCTTAATAATTTGATCTTCCTCATCTTCTTCGCCTGAATGACTGTAAATTCTTTCTGTCTTAAAACTTTCATGTTTTATCTCAGAATTTTCTTTATTTCCACCAGAAATTATCAAGGGTGAAGCCTTTACTTCATCAATAAGAGTCTTCAGGTCTTTTGAATTTTCTTGATTTCCAGATGACATATCAAGTACTTCGTATGCCTTGAGTTTAACATGCAGGGCCTTATTCCTGAATGCTCATACCAAATCAAGGTCTTTAATAAAATCTTTATCAGTGGGGTTTTCCACTTCAACAGCCCTCTGTGCCTCTTCCCATGCACATAGACGTTTATTCAATTCCCCTATTCCAATAGTAATTAAGTCCACATCCACAGCATCCTCTTCACATAATGCTGATAGTTTTCTTATGACTATGTCAAGCCAGACTCGAGCCGACCTCAAAGTCAAGGCTTGAGGTGATTTCTTCATCAACCACATCCAGAGATATTGACATTATTGTGCACAACTCCTTATCTGGCACTAATGTCGTTTAGTAGACTATCTTCTATGATTCCGATGACATCAGAGATAGTCAGGAGGATATTTTAGCTACTCTGATTCCTGACTAAGATCCCGGGTTCCGGCACCAATTATTTGAGAATGAGCCTTAATAATCTCAAATACGCTTAAGATAAAGCTTATAATAAAAAGCTTATAAAAGCGAGTCCTTTCTTGATGTTTGAAGTAATATTTATTGTGTGTCACTCCGAGACTCCCAAGGTTACAGCTTTTATGTGATGTAACCATGGGTTACGCCACCTACAAGGAATGTGGCCAACAATCCTGGACAACGTTCTTGGAAATATTTGGTTTTCTACATTTTTTGGTCTTTGCTGTAGGGCATGGTAACATAATTTACATTAAAAAAACAACTAAATCACTTTTTGACCATTTTTGACCTGCTGTGAAGTGAGTTCCCAATATTTTTAAAAACCTTAATTGGACCAAAAACTAGACTTTTCAAACGTGTAAATAAAGTTCTTAATTTTGAGGGTGCGCATATATTAATATGATTAAAATGGCCCTGAATTTTGGTAACGTGATTTACCAAAATTATGCGACTTTTTTTAATGACCTTTACAAAAACATATTTATCCTTTTCAAAATGAGTTATGACATTTTCTATAGAATGGCCATTATTGTTAGGTACATTTCTCTGCCTTTCTCAAGTCAACATCTGCAAAACTGGTGACACAACATCGATTTACATGAAACCACTCAGTTATTTGACATGCTATTTTTCGGTTTTTCAAGCATTTAACATGGAATTTACCTCAGTTGCTATCGCAAATTATATGTATATTGTATATGACTGTATTTCTATACGTTTTCTAAATTACAGCCATATTTCAAAATTACAAGTACAATGATTTTACCAGAAATTACAACCAACAATCTTCAAATATTCTTTCTTTTTGGAATTTGCCCAAGTATTATCGTTTTCATAGCTATGTGTTTTTTTGAAAACTTCGTTTTGCAGTTAAACCGTGACATCATCGGATATCTGTTAATGTGATTGGTCTAATCTTCAATCTGTGACATATCAGTTCAGAGTTTGACATCACAGTTAATGACAAAGGAATTTAAAACTGTCAGGCAATGTTACTATTTGTGTACAACCACAACAAGCAACGCATGTCTAAGCTGAGTGTGCGTTGCACCTCAAACAAAATGCGTTGCTGTTGTTCACAGTACACCAGTCATCAAAATTTCAAACAACTTTTTTTGTCAATAATTGCAACTCTCCTTTGAGGCTGAGTAGTCTGTTTGGTTCAGTTACAGTGCATAGTGAAACATACATCATCCATGTGTCACTGCACTTTGTCAGTTTCTTGAAATATGTGCTTGTAATAAATAAAATTATTCAACTTAATCTCTGACATCACAGTTTTTAAATGAAGCAAATTTCAAACTTGAAAAACATGTAGCTATGAAAACGATAATAACTGGGATTGAGTTCATTGCAGCTGGATTATCTAAATGTTGTTTTTGTTTGCTGTTGGAACCTTTTTAAAGTTGAATAATGAACCTTTTAGGGTTCCTTATCTATACCAGCTTGTAGAACCTTAAATGTTCCATATAAAACCTTTTTGTTAAGAGTGTCGGCTGTGACAATACCATGTTATATCGCCATATATATGGTGTATTAAAGAGAAGATACAGCCCAGAGGAAAAAAATGCATATTCGAAGCGCTCAAAATATTTAAATTACACTTCATTTATACTCTCTATATACAAATCCATATGCTCACTTGCAGAAAGTATATATTTTTGCAGTACAATTGGAGTAGGGGAGAGGGGGGCTGGTTGGCATAGGGGCAGGTTTGCACATTTTAATTTGCGGGAAGCTGAAGTGGAGTTCAGAAACGTGGTGATACCGCATTTAGTGTACATGATAAGATCAATAAGAAAAATCAACCATCTTGGGTGTCGGCTCACACAATGTCATGTTGGCAGCACTCTAAAAATTGTCGGGACAAAATTGGTGTTTTAGATTCTAAATGTTTTTTTGAAAAACCAAATTTAAATGCAAAAAACCAACATGGATTTTTTTTTTTAATTTGTCCCGACATTTTTTAGAGTGTGTTGAGCACTTTTACGTGTGCAGGGGCTGGTTGGCACACCCAAAAGCCTTTTATTATAAAAGGGAAAAAGATGGATGATTTTTTTAGTTTTTCTTGAAATTACAAATCATGAGAAAATTACCGACTGGGGCAGGTTGGCACACTGTGTTAAGTGAATGTGACTAAAGGGAAATCAATAATTCATTGAATTATTTAATTGAATGATATTGTATGTTGCAGGGAATGTACAATTTTAAACTTTTCCCGTGTATAACAGGTTTTAGTGGTGTTTTGAGATTAGTTGAATCAGCCTAAAGAAGGTAATCAGGGAATTGTTGAGCATACTGGGCAGGCCTTATGGTAAGAATGTGCATACTGTAATCAATTGTGCTCTTTTTTGCACAGAACATGTGAAAAATGCTGAAAATGCAGGTTTAGGATAGGACTTGACATATGAACAAAATCCATATTCTAAATAGCTTTTGTTCAGGACGAAATGTCCTGTTCGTGCCAACCAGCCCCCCTCTCCCCTACATCTGGTAATTCAAATAATTCAAGCACTTCAAATGTACTCTTTCTTGCTCTGGGAGATGTCAACATTCAACAGGGACTATTACAGTGTCAAATCTGATTACAGTAGGAGGTGAATGACAAGTGCTTACAGAAATGTATAGTATATCATTAATTAATTACAGTATAAGGCAATGGCATTTATTGAAAATTTGCTTTTAACTTAGACCAAGATTTTCTCGTGACATGTCCTTTTGCGAAGTGATTAGTGATGGCATGGATGCCTGGAATCGATCATTTGATCAAAGATTGGGAAAGTTTGATTGCATCTACTCTGACTAGGCCTACTCCGGAAATTATGCTTCTACTTTGAGAGTAAACTACTTCAAAATTTCCAATGAAAAGGAGTACGGAATACCCTGGCTGGTGGCAATTCGAACCATCATTTGACAACTTCAATTGATTGACTTAATTTTTTCAATTGAATTACAGCAATCCACACCACAACAAAACAACCAGCCTACACTCTGATCTACTTCCTGAGATGCAAAAAATGATCAAAAGTAAACTACTATTCTCCAAGAATAGCAAATCAAATATTCTCGGTATTTACAGACTTGAGTGATATTGTAGTGAAATGTGAAACCATTCTGGTCTGGATGGTCTATAATGTACCATTGCACTGCCATTGTTACCTGAACCATTGATATACTGTCAGCATGATGAACCAGTTATAGGTTCCCCCGTGGCCTAATTGGTAAGTGCGATTGTCAACTGGCTTTGAGGGTGTGGGTTCAAATCTCACCCCGGGAACTCACTTTAGTCCGAGCCCATGGGACTTTAAATGGAGGCGGGTTGTATCCAGTATTCTATGCTGGAGCAACTGAAAGACCCTCGGCATCCCTGAATTAATATGGTATTTGCCAGACTCTCAGTCTTCTCATATCATTATCATACGGCGGTCGCCTGCCGCAATATAGCATATTAAGGTGCTGCAGAGGCGTAAAACACAAACAAACACACAATGAACCAGTTAGGCCTATATAGCCATATGATGGACATTATCAAAAAAAGAGTAATACTTTTTCTTTTTAAGTGGTTACCTGAATAAAATTCCAGTAGCACCGAAACAAGGATTCAAGGCCACTATATATAACAGAGTCTGTCAGGTGGAGCCACAGCAACTGTCTTCCAATAATAAAGTTAGGTGGCACTGCCATCAGGTTACCCCATCAGGTTACCCAGTTCAACAACTTGTTTAATCTGTACAAAAGATCATGTAGGTATCTACGATTCTATATAATGTGTTTATGAGCTCCACATATTCAAATTCTGATTCAACAAATGTTTAGCAAAGCTACGTAGTTTGTTTAAGTGAGATATACATTTCATCTAGAAAGCTCAACAACCCATTTACATTGTAAATGTCATGTCTTCATATTGAACACTGTGTTGTCATTGACAACGTTTGAAAGCACCATCCATGGAGAACCTAAACAACGAAACATTTGAAATGTTTAGAATTTCTTTAGGTCAGTTTAGAGTGCAGAAAGGTTCAAGCATTGCTTCGATTCTATTGTCACCTTTTAAAAGTTCAGACATGGCTTAAAAATTTCCTTTCTAACTCAGAATAAGTAAGATTGGCTTAAGATTATTTTGATCTCAGTAATGATCAAGCATGATTTGAATTCCATTTTGTGTCCTTTTTGAATTTAATTGCCATCTCCGAAAAGAAACCACTTTCCAAAAATGTATTTTCTTGAACATCATTAAACACACATTCGGTTTTCTGACATGTTTAAAATTCCTATACAGTTTACAGCTTGATCAGCAGAAATACTTACACTGTAAAATCTGAAATTTCGAATCAGCCTAAATGATTGAGTGAGATGGTTGCATAATTTCTTTGAGCTAACATAGTTTGATGTTGTGAGTTATGATAATCTTTCTGTTGTTATAACTCAAAACAACAAGCTATGATAGCTAAAAGGAATTGTGCAACCATCTCACTCAATCATTTATGTTTAAGCTAACTCAAAATTCAGATTTTACAGTGCTATAGTCGTTTGGGCGCATGTATTATAACAAAACAACCCAAGTCAGGGTCACTGAGTAACAATATCACTCGCTGTTGTGTGAATTAATATCACTCGAGCCCGCAGCGAGTGATATTGTACGAAGTGCCCTGACGCGTGGTTTTGTTTTTATCACCTGGTTTTACCTCAAACTAGCATAATACCCGTGAAAGTATTGTAATGACTTAGCATGTAAACAACACAAAACGCATTATTATACCTCCCTAGTCATCTTAAATTGTTATTTGACAACATTTACCCGCAGTTTACTTCATGATTTTTCACATTTTATCAGTTCTGGCCATGTGCTTCTGTTTTCTTCTAATATTTATTTTTCGCGGCGAAATTAGGTCAACTCGCCCCTCGCAACATTAACAATCCGTTTTATTACGTAAATCTAACAGCTTTAAACTTGTCAAATTCATGATTGTACATCCTAATTTTATTATTTGAACGTAGTTTCATCAATGTTTTGCAAGATTTTAATGTATTTGTTGTACAATTGAACATTTTATGCAGAAGCCCCTTACAACATCGATGACTCCTCAGTTTCGTGAAAGAATTTTAGACGCGAAGGATGGCGGGTTTTATGCGGGTTTTAATGTAGTTTTCGGCGGGTTTTAACGTCGTTTTTGGCGGGTTTTAACGTAGATATCGGCGGGTTGGCGGGTTGGCGGGTTTTTCAGGCTATAAAAGGGTGCTTGGCGGGTTCTGAAATCAGTCTGGTCTCAGAATCGGACACGGGAACACCTGGAAAACTTACTGAGCAAGAGTTACCTTAGCCAGAATAGTTGATGGTGAGCATTTAGGCCTAGCCTATTCCAGAAATGATGACCAGAAAGCTGACACCCATTGAGATGTGAGCATAATGCTCTTTTTATGATTTGAGAAATGCTCTGACAGACCTTATGAAAGGATAGTCATGAAGGCAAAAACAAATCAATTTGAGTCTCATGTATTTTGGGTTCAGGCCAGCTCAGCAATGCCAAATGAAATTATTTATGGTTAATTCCAGCCTGGGTAAATTCAGAAGAAATTGGGAAAATTATTTTAAATGGAAATTATTATGAAAATACATCCAGCGTCACAAATTCTTGATTTAAGAGTCAGAAAATGTCTATGAAATGAATGAATAAATGTCCTGAATGAATAAAAGTCCAAAACGTAAAAAAACTTGTCTCTTTTAAAATTCTTGTTTAATTCCTAAGTTTATCGGACGTTTGAATAGTCAATGAAATCAAATTGACATCCATGAAGAAAGATGAGATGCGTTTCAAGAGGAAAAATTAATTTCTCTTAATTCCTGTATGATAGCGACAAGCACGCTACCAACACTAATAAGTCGTTACAGTATGTATGAAAGGGAAGGGGGACAATAAAGGGTGTTTTCTGATGGTCTATGGTTAGATTATTGGAAAACCTCATGTCAATTTCTGTGACTGTAATTTGAACATCAAACCTGACTAAGGACATTGTAGACAATACAGAAAAGCTGCTTGCAAGTTTTCATAAGTGAGCTACCAGTAGTTTGGCTGGAGTAGCGTAAGGGGTCCATGAATTAATAGTATGATTTTCACTTATAAAGAGGGACTATTTTCTGCTATTACAAAAATGTGACGTCACCATGGAGCAACAATGGACATGACGTCACAATCCCATTATTCTGGCCCTTGTTTGGTTTGTGACATCATCAGGCAGCTGAAATGCTGGTGATGTCATAACCATTGTTAAAAAATATCGCCCTTGAAGGGTGGTATTTTTTACAATATCATAGGCCTTGATATTTTGACAGTAAACAGTGATATTCACAGCCAACCAGGTGATAAAGACCTGATTTTTGACAGCCAATGATTGCAGAAAATAAAGATGTAGGCTAATACAGATATGGTAAAGTCACAGATAAATATACAGACTTCAGGAAGGACCAGATATAGGACAACAAAAGTTAACATAGAACAATAAAATGTATGAACATACACTCTAAAAAATTTCGGGACAAAATTGGTTTTTTAGATTTAAAACGGTTTTTTGAAAAACCAAATTTCAATGCAAACCAAAATGGATTTTTAAAAATTGGTTTTTTAGATTCAAAACGGTTTTTTGAAAAACCAAATTTCAATGCAAAACCAAAATGGATTTTTAAAAAAATCCATTTTGGTTTTTTGCATTGAAATTTTTCAAAACCAAAATGGATTTTTAAAAATTGGTTTTTTAGATTCAAAACGGTTTTTTGAAAAACCAAATTTCAATGCAAAACCAAAATGGATTTTTAAAAAAATCCATTTTGGTTTTTTGCATTGAAATTTTTCAAAACCAAAATGGATTTTTTAAAAAATCCATTTTGGTTTTTTGCATTGAAATTTGGTTTTTCAAAAAACCGTTTTGAATCTAAAAACCAATTTTGTCTGGAATTTTTTAGAGTGTACATGCGCACATCATGTCAGCGACACATTATCGCCTTTAGGAGGTAGCTGTCAAAGGTATATATATATATAAGATAGATGATACATTTCTTGTGTCATTTTGTCTCAGAATTATGTTGCAGAGATTGGCTTGAATTCCTTGACTGTTTTATTGAAGGAAAAACAGGAACATAACTGAAATATACTCTGTGTTATATACTGTGTGTGGGATTTCGTATCAGAAATCGTAAGTATACGTAATGCACATTTTTCCATTTATTGTCTTATGAAAAATACATTAGGTTTTCTGGAAGTGATAGGTCTACTTTTACAGTTGATTTCACATTAGTAGACACTGAGACCAAATGTTGTTTTTTTCCTACACATGTTATTCTATTAGGAAAAGTGATGTCATAATTTTTTGATGTCACTTTTCCCTATAGTTCACATGTTGTAGAAAAGATTTTACATTCAGTCTCTGCATCTACAATTATGATATCATCTGTAATGAAATATCTGGAAATCATGATTATTTGGTGGTTGAAAATATGGCATTTTGTGGGGGATGGATTACATCTACAGTACAATCCAAAATAAAGTAAGAAAATTTTGTGTCAGAAGTCCTCTGCATACTTGCCCTCCTTTCTTCTGTCCACCCCAAATCTCCTTTCAACTGCCTTTGACTCCTCACAACAACCTTAGCCCATATTAAAAACTCCTTTAAGACAGCTACCAATATAATTGCAGTTAGCAAAGGGAAACAATATCAAATAAATCAAACACAATGGAGGTGATGGAGTTTAAATTGGTGCTATCAAAATGTAATTTATTGTAATTCTAAAAGGTAGTTTCAAGTAAGTAAACGTAGAAAGTGATTTGGGGAGAGGCGAAAGGTGTGACAGGGTAAAGTATTGGCTAATTCTTCCTTCCTACTGGGCTACGGTCGTACTTTATTTTGATTTGTACTGTACATGGTGGTGATGCGAAATCTGCATTATTTGACAGATGTTGAATTTTGGTGGAAATGGAAGTCTTGGCTGATTTGCAACAAAACACATCAACAGGGCTAAGAAACAAGAAAATAAAGAATCTTTTCATTTAGTTTAGAGAGAGAGAGAGAAATTCTTTATTAACGTGAGATGGGCTCACATTCTAGCCCCCAGCCCTCTTGGGCTTACAATTCACTTCAAAACAATAGTACATCAAAAAAGAACTTTCGTTGAATAATACAAATTTGAATTAAATTTGAAATGATTTGTTGATATACATATATACATTAGTCCAATATGTAATAGCAATCCCAAAAAATATAAGCTTTGTTCAAGTTATACTATTAGATATATAATTCAAACTCTTAAATGTTAATTTTCAATATTTCCATATTTACAAATATCATATATTGCTAATTTGAGGTCGATATATATATAATTGCAAGTATCGTATTGTTATTGGCAAATATCGACAATAACGTAAATTAAACTATGTATACAAAGCATTTTGTCTTTTTTCAAAAGCGTTACACATAAAATTAGCTGTTTCTTTAATACAATCATCTTTCATCAGGAATTCAATTTTTCTGTCATCATTTAATAAGTCAAAATAGAAATTAATTTGTCTTATCCTGTTGAAGAACTCAAATCTAATATCATTATAAAAAAAGTTTAACTCACAATATTATTATCTCCAACCAGTCATAAATGTAACATGGCCGCCAAAAGTTGAAGGTGCATCTGAAAAAAGTTTTCTCATGTTTTGAGGCAGGGAACCACCATGACGATGACAACAAACATGTGGAATAACTTGATGACCTGCTTAATTGGCGGGCGAAATAATTTTCCCATTGTTTATTTTATAAATCCACGGTGAGAGGTAGACCTTCAGATCAGACATCAGTGGATCTAGGTTTTTCCAATCTGGGCCTGTTGCATTCTCTTGGCTAAAAGCAGCAAAAAATCTGGGTCCTCATATGTTCAGGCCACTGTGCCAAACTTTTCTGATAAAGCTTGTGGCTTGACAGTTGACGTCCATGTCTTATAACAAAACAACCCAAGTCAGGGTCACTGAGTAACAATATCACGAGCTGTTGTGTGAATTAATATCACTCGAGCCCGCAAGGCGAGAGTGATATTAATTCACACAACAGCGGGTGATATTGTACGAAGTGCCCTGACGCGTGGTTGTTTTGTTTTTATCACCTGGTTTTACCTCAAATTTTCAGTTATAAAGAGGGACTATTTTCTGCCATTACAAAAATGTGACGTCACCATGGAGCAATGTTCAATGGACACAATCCCATTATTCTGGCCCTTGTTTGGTTTGTGACATCGTCAGGCAGCTGAAATGCTGGTGATGTCATAACCATTGTTAAAAAATATCGCCCTTGAAGGGTGGTATTTTTTACAATATCATAGGCCCTGATATTTTGACTGTAAACAGCGATATTCACAGTCAACCAGGTGATAATATACATACTTAGAAACTTGCAAGTGTTGGTAGGTAGGGGAAGGTAGGGAGAAGTGGGCCACTTTTTGCATTTCACCTTTTATTATGACTACAGTATTGAAGTTCAGTGTCCGTATTTCCTTTTAGAATGGAGTTTTGGTATGCTTAAACTTATATCTGGTGTGTATTACTGTCAGTCCATGATATTTTTTCATAAAATTGGATAGTTAATTTTTATGACCAAGTGGCCCACTTCTCCCTCCGGTAGGGAGAAGTGGGCCGCAGGAGTGGGAGAAGTGGGCAATCTGTTTAGTTATTGATTGAGAAATAGAAGAATAGTATTTTACTCTTCAACTGAGCCAGCACTTAATTCAATGAATCTAAAAGCATTCTTCTAATATATATTTTTTAATTTTTTGCTGCCAAGGACACCATGTCGTCCACTGGCTATTAAAAGGTTGTAACTCAACAAATGACATTTTGAGAAAAATGCAAAACACTATCAAGAGTATCTGATGGGTTCATAAGGGCAGGCATGTTGAAAGTAGGGTAACATATGTTGACAAATCAAATATTGTAGTTCATTTGGAGTGTTTTACCGCAGATTTAATTCATATAATTATTTGGAATAAATAGCAAAAATGTGACTTACGACCTTTTAATTCTTTCTGAATTCTGAAGATCCAGTGCAAGAAGGATGTAAGTTAAAACTTCAAATGGCCTTTTTGCCAATTTCAATCAATATTTTCTGCTCTTGCCCCATCCAAAAATATTATGGATGCCATTACTAATCATATGGTTGAGTTTCAGGCAATTTTAAACAAAATTTTGAGTTACGCCCTTTTAAACTTTGCCAAATTTGTCTGAAGTCTCGCGACTGCCTGATGAAAGGTCGTAAGTGCTTCAATATCAAAAGGTTGTAAGTCAATATTTCATGGATATTGCAAAGAAAACACACAAATTATTATTATTTGAAGCAAATTGTCGGAGAATTGTCTTAAAATGGGGTATAAAAACCTTTAGCATTTCAGATTTCCACATTTATGTTATTATTATCCAACTCCAAATCCGAAGCAATATGAATATTCTTTCTTAAATGCTTATTGTTAATTAAATGCTCATTGTTAATTGTATTACTTTACTCCAACCCAAATAAACTGAATTTACTCTATTTTTTTAACTTCGGGGAAAAGTTTGAAGAAGGTATGGTAATCAATTGGGTAAAATGTCTGTCCACTGGGTGGGTGGGCAGGCAGGTGGACCGCAGGTTGATTGAACATTTCTGGGCCAGTACTCAGCCACAATTGCACATACATGGATAAAATTTAGCACACATGTAGCCCATATGGTCCAGCTGTGCCTTTTGATGGTCTAACTGGTGGATATTTGATACTTTTTGAAATATTGAAATATATCCGGGCCATACTCAGTCACTAATGCATGTACATGGTTGAAAGTAACCCTATAAGATTCAGGCACCAACCAGTTATCAGCATCTTAATCCCCATGTGAAGTAAGACCAAAAGTCACGGATGCTGTAATTTGGTCTTGCATTTAAAACTGAGGGTGTATGTGGTGCAGGACAGACAGTGGTGACTGTTAAGAAATCTGAAAGGGGAAATTTGCCTAATTTGACCTTGATTAATTGATGGAAAAATCTGTAAAACTTGAACCGTTGGACTGAAGGTTCTGAAGATGGGAGGTCCGGTATTAGTTTTCAGTATGTTTTTGTACAATTGAAAGTGATTGCCTTTGGCTTCAAGTTCTTAGCAGTTGGTGAAAACTCGGGATGATGTGCACATTGAGGGCCACAATTTGTATATTGCATGTAAAACTATTTTATTTTTGTTGAACTGTTAAGTTAATTCCAATAACAAAACATTATTCTGAAAAAGGTTATGTTTAAAACTGACCAAATGAATGTTTGATAGTGTCCGCACAAATGATTTGTGTAAATCTGGCACGACTTGAAACAACCAAGAAAATTTTTATAACGGATCTTTCTTCTTTCTTTCTCTTTCTTTCTAGGTATGATCCCTCCACAAGGGGTGTGAACAGACACCAGATAATATTGCTTTTGTCTGTTTCAAATAAATCTTTAGAGTTATGCATTGAACTACAAACGATGGCCTATCATCTGATTGTTAAACAAATAATGTAATTGATTTGGAAAAAACTGCAAAAGTTTATGGTTACAATCCAAAATGCATTACACTTTATTTTTTGCCATGAAATATGGAATTTCACATTACTGTTGCATCAGTGAGGTCATACTATCTCTACCAATAGCAAATAGGGCCAAATACTAACTCATCACATTAACTCCTAACATTCAAAATGTAAAACATGAGTTATCGGCCGTAAAATATAATCTGAATAAAATTTGATAGACCTGAACAGTGTGCAGTTTCTGTCATCCATACTGAGAAGACAGATGGGATTTGTTTCATGAGATGATATCAACATGAAGACAAATGATTTATCAACCTGTGTCTGTTAAAATGGAGGCTCTACAAAGACTGGGAGTTTTACCTACAGCGAACTTTAGTTCTAAGAAGGTATGACATACTTTGGTCAAATGCTGTCCAGCCACAGAGCGGGCGCGCAGGCGGCTAGATAGTTTCCGGGCCAGCACTCCGCCCCCCATTAGGTAAACATGGATGGAATTTGATATAGGCCTATAAATAGCCTATATGGTTCAATTGTGCCTTTTGATGGTCTGATGGATTGATATCCCAAACTATTTAAAATATTGAGAATAATATGTATAAAATTGTTTTTGCCAGGGCCGGCCCAAAACTTGGCCACTATTGCATGTGCTTGGATGAAATTGATACCCATATCACCCATACCATGTAGTTGTGATGGCTAGATTGATGGATGTTCTACTATTGTTCAAATATTGATTTAAGAAAAATCAAAAATTATTATTTTTACTTCTAGGTCAAATCTAGGTCAAATCTTGACCAGTATTGCATGAACACATCATGCATTTGTATTTGTATATATTATTGGTCCCCTGGTGTGGGGAAATTTGTGGTGAGCCTTCCCCTGAATACAGCTCAGGGCAGCCACAGAGCAGCACCCATGGGCAGAGGATACAGGAACATTGCCCAAGGTTCCTGTGCCGTAGTTCCCTCCAGTGTTGGTGATCGCAGTATGATGATGATTGACGAGAAGACTGGAATGCCCAGGGTCTTTCAGTTGCCCCAGCACAGAACACTGGATACAACCCACCTCCATTTAATGTCCCATGGGCTCGGACTAAATTGAGTTCCGGGGTGGGATGAAATCTGATACAAATGATCAATGTATTTTTTGGTTTCCAACCCACAGCCCACGACCTACACCTTGTACATGTATGAAACTCCTCTATGATATATATGTGTATATTTGTATAGTTGGGCCCTTCCATGGTTTTACAAACACAAATCACTGTAATGGTTTCTTTGCATCTTTTAAAAGTGTTGTTCGTTGAAGGTTTGTTGCTACATAGCCTTTGTTTGAATCAGCTGGATTCAAATAAAAAATTCCTACATGACCCAATTGTCTGGAAAAATGAAATAGAGTTTAGTTCTGTGCCTTCAAAGTCTCAGACTGTATTGTAATTTTCAAAATGCTGGAAATGAAAGGTTGTAAGTGTGACTTACGAGCATATCAAGGGAATAATAGAATGCAAGAAGGTTGTAAGTCTTACTTACAACCTTCTCTGTTTCTCACAGTTGTACCACCCCAGGTCGTAAGTGAGAGTTACAACCTTTTAAAAAAAACGACATCTGTTTTAATGGTACTTACAACCTTTTAAAAATATGCAATCATGTAAACGCAAAAAGGTTGTAACATAAAATTTTTAATTTCTCGAAAACTAAAAATGATATTTTTCTGGAATTTTCACAGAAAGATGCGGCTTATTTTTCTTTATCTAATCCTTTAATACTGCAGAAAGGTCGTAAGTGGCACTTACAACCTTTTAATAGCCAGTGGACGATGTTGGACATAGCAGAGTGAAAAGTCAATTTGGCCACATGAGCAATTTTCTTAAAACGCATAATTTGATATTTTAGGCGTTTCGTCTGACATATTCAAAAACAATAAGCCCAGAAACACCAAACCTACCATTGTTTTATGATTTTTCAAGTCCTTAAATTAGAATGAATAAAAAAAAATTATTTGACCTTGTTGGTGTTACATGAAGGGAGAACTGGGCCCCCGGCCCACTTCTCCCCATGCAAGGTGGCCCACTTCTCCCTCCAGCACATTTTCAGAAGAAGTGACAGTCGTTTTTTTCTACTTGCACGCAATGCTTCAACAATAACCTGATAAAACTCTGACTTTACAGAGATTAACCCTTTCATTTCCAATCTATTCATGATCTCATCATACATATAATTTTTTTTTCTATAAAACAGAAATTTTACTCAACAACACCAAAATTAAAAAATTTAATAAGTTATGTCCTTCCTGACTCCAATATCACTCTTTGGTATCACACTGAAGCCATGGCACTCAAATTCAGGGATATCCCAATGCTATATTAAGCATAAAGCATGGTGGCCCACTTCTCCCTACGGCCCACTTCTCCCTACTTTCCCCTACAGTCAAAGTCATTGACCAATCATTTGCGTCTCATTGCAAGACCATTCCTCTCTAAAATTCATAAAACTAAAGGACATAAAAGTTGATAACAGTATTTTTACTTTGATATCTGGTCAGTCAATGCTGAATTCATGACAATTTGTAATATTTCACTAAATCAAAAAAAAAAAAATTTCGGTCCTTGTGGGCCCGTGTCGTGATATGCACATGCTGATGATTTGTCAGGATGAAATCATTAATTTCAATGTCACTGTCAGTTCTATTGTAGGAAGCATGTTGAGGGTTGGTTTCTGATGAAAAGAAAAAACTAGGAATCTTCTGTAGTTACAAATTTCCCACTGAAAATAACGGTCAAATTATTCAAATATGTGGGAGGAAGGGTTAGTCAGTAGTGCACAGGAATGCCAAGGGTCAATGCAAAACAATCTATGTTGTAATGTGTATTCCATGACCAGACATTTCTATATTTATTTGCAAGAAAAATATGAATCATGGGCAGACTGCCGGCATTTCGGGCCCCGTGGCAAAATAAATCACTAGGCCCCTATGTCTCTACCGTCGGCATTATTTCCAATTAAATAAGAAAACTTCTATTGGTTTAATTTTGCAAATTGTTAATATTCAGTTGGGGGCCTCCGTCTGAGAGCAGGCTGTCCTTTCAGTTTGTGTAATTTCTACACATAATCATGAACTTGATAGCAAAATTTTGCCCTTTTCTTAAAATTTTTAATTTTTGACATCTTGTGTTCCCCCCTGAGTGGATGGGCCCGTGGCAGTTGCCACTTTGCCACATAGGCAAGTCCGCCCCAGATATGAATTCATTATGTTTTACAATTGAATTTCAGCAAAAAATTTACTCCTCTGAACATTAGCACAAGAGGGCTCTGTTTGCAACGTCATATGAGGGAAATATGAGTTATTGTCCCTCCAGAGTGGTAATTTACACAAGGGGGCACTATAAGCAACGTCTTTTGAGGGAAATAGGAGTTATTGTCCCCCACAGTTCATTATTTCCTGGGCACATTTCGTGTTATTGGGCTATTACATGGGTAGTCATGGAATGAAAAAAAGTATTGCAATTACTGTTATAACAAAAATATAAATTTTAATTCCATATTCAAATTGCAAATCTTATCTCATGCAAAAACCTCACCTGGTGAGAGAAAGAAAGACCTTTCTAAATCTTCGTCTGCCGTTCTTCTGATATCACGTGTAATGTTGACAATTCTGCCCACAGTAGGTGGAACTTTGTTGAATCCTAATATTCTGTTGGAAAATCAAATTGCCATGTAAATGATTTATGAGTACAACAGGTCAACAGCATACCAGAAAACCCAATGTTTTTCTTGCACTCCTAGCCTTCATTTGGTGAACCTGTATAGAGCCTATTCTTCTACTTCAGTCTTATTGCACGTTACGGAGGACTTTTGGCAAAGGGGCGCCAGGATTTCCTATAGGAATTTGGATGATTTTTTGATAATTTGTGACATCCTGCCGGTGATTTTAGCAAACCGGCGGAACAAAAAGTTGATACACGGCGTTCCTAGAAATTGGGGGAATTTCACCGTGGAAGTCAAAAAAGATTTAGCTTGTCGGAAATCTTTTTTTCCAAGCCACTGCGGAAGAAGAGTCTTTCTTAATTTTTTTGGATGTCATCCCCTGCACCCATTTTATGATCTTGCTCCGCAGCCTATGATCTTGCCCCACCGATTTATGATCTTGCATCACCTTTCTATGCCTCTCATCCCTTTTAAATTAATTATATATAACTGTTTTATTTCGCCGAGTTAGCCAATCCTCTCCAAGAAATCATCTTAAGCTCTGCCGGCGCCAAAATTCCTCCGTAAAGTGCCATGAGTTGGGCCATACCTTGAACCTGTGGATTCATAGACGGGTCAGAGCCATCGGCTCACCGAGCGAAGGGAGGTGTCTCGTCCCTTATGGCAAACATGCGAGGAGTGAACCAGATGGTTCAATCAAAAAAAGTGATTCAGACATCCCATAATATGATCCTGGCACTTTTTATCACATGTGACTACCAAAAATGTTCGAAAAAAAAATTTCCCCGAAAAAAAAAAATTTCTCCAAAATAACATATGTACGAAAAAAGAAATGTTCCCAAGAAAAAAAAATGTTCGAAAAAATTTTTCCTCTTCAAGTTATATCCCGCCTCCGGCAGGCGAACCTCAACTGAGTAAAAGCAAGTCTCTATTCTTTGATAGATTGTGGCATAAAAGGATTGCTAAGTTCTTGGCATGTTTGAATGAGTGTTCAGTTGAACCCAAAAAAATGTAGAAGCCTTTTTCGGCTGTGGGTACTTAAAATATATCATCAAGAACCTTTTGCGTTAAGAGTGTAAGACCACTGTTTTAGGCATTGTATCTACATTGTATCTACATTGTATCTACTTTGTATCTACATTTTATCTACATTTTATCTACATTGTATCTACATTGTATCTACATTGTATCTACATTGTATCTACATTGTATCTACATTGTGTCTACATTGTATCTACATTGTAGCTACATTGTATCTACATTGTATCATCATTGTATCTACATTGTAGCTACATTGTATCTACATTGTATCATCATTGTATCTACATTGTATCTACATTGTATCTACATTGTATCTACATTGTGTCTACATTGTATCTACATTGTGTCTACATTGTATCTACATCGTATCTACATTGTATCTACATCGTATCTACATTGTATATCAAAGGTTATCTCACCTGTCAAGATGGAATGCAGAAATCTCGGCTGTGGATCTTTCGTAATCTAACCAGTAATAAAGATCTGGCGGAGTTTCAGCTGATTTCAGAACGCTGTTCAAAATTGAAAGAGAACGATCGGCATTAGTTTCACAATCCATTTGGTGTGTTCCTATACCCGAAGGAACACAAACTGACCTCAGACATCAGATTTCCAACCATTTTATTTGCTTTTGCAACAAAAAACCATATAATATAAGAGTTATTGCACAGCATGGGGTGCAATAATTATAATGATTATAAAAGACTGATATTGCACTTAGTTCGGTGTGATAACTGTATGATAATTACCGAGTCGGTTTGAACATGGCCTTACTTCCGTCTTCCAAATCACAGTGAGCCCGAACCATTTTTGAGGTTAAAAAAATGGCCCAGTATAACCATAGGCGCCATTACGTACATGTAGCTTAAGGTCACACGAACAAGCAGATGAAAAGAACTAAAAAATCTGTTGGGAATTTTTTGAGATATCACATTTTTTAACTTTCTGACTTATCACACCCAATTTTTAGCATCACAAGTCATGTGGAAAGTCTTCTAATTGAGCACTGACTTTGCAAAAGCCGTTTCAAGAATAGAAAATATCATTTAGAAGAAATAATAATCCTTTCTTTGAAAACGAAAATAAATGCAGTAGTATGTATTATCAGTAAGGTGTGACAAACTCATGCACACATTCATTTCCAAGTACAGTGTGAATTTTTCATAAGAATTGCAAAAATTAACATGCCCAATCATTCCATGGGCTGTAGTAGGAAATCTTACAAAACATATGTGCATGCATGTTTGATAGAGCTTTTGTGCTTAAAAATAATTCTTGTCCTGTCAATTAGGAAGGTGAGGGGAAAAACATTATTGCGATTTTGTGACAACAAACAACAAGTGTTAGGTAGTTAAATAATCTAACCATACTTGATCTGTAACTTACTGTTTGACTCCAATACATTTGAATGTATGAACATGCATAGTGTACTGTCATTAGCTGCAACTTGATCAGTACAGGAGAAAAATAAGAAATAGATATACCATGATATTATGACTAGCTAGCATATAGGTATATATGATAAATGTCTATTTAAAAGTTGCAACCCTGTGCATTGCCCGAAATCAAATCCATTTACCCAACTTGAAAATATTCTTATTCCTTCATGAAATTAGAGTGAACAGAACTGAGAGAGAACTGACTAAAATTACAATTAAAAAGTTATAAAACCAATTGAACACTTCCTTTTTAATACCAACTGTGTAAGGCAGACACACATGCATACATCATAGATATCTTTAAAAACCATGTATGTCATAAAGGATGATAAAAATGTGTGGCTATTTTGGATAAGTCTATAACTCGAATCCCATTTTATTTCAAGAAAAAACTATAAAATAATTAGTTTTAAACTATTTGCTAAAGTAGATATTTTCTTCTTTTTTTTCACGAAGTCACATGTAGTCAGCAATGCTATATAGTGTTTGTGACATACTTCTTATAAATATGCGAATGAAGTTTATCTCACACAACATGAAAATGGGACTTTTCCTAATAATTATAACATTCTGCATTTCATTGATATCTATTAGGCAGTGATATATATTTTTTTGATGTTTATCATTTAAAAATGGATTTTGCACCCTGGTTTGAAGGAATGTTACCAGCATTAAGGAGTGTGACAAACAAGAAATTGAAAAACTGCAATATCTCGAAGAATTCCCAACAGATTTTTTTGTTCATTACATCTGCTTGTTCGTCTGACCTTCAGCTACGTAATGGCACCTATGGTTATGCTGGGCCATTTTTTTAACTCCAAAGATGGTTTGGGCTCACTGTGGGTGAATATGGGAGGCCCCGCAGCTTTTCCTATCTCTTCCATTTTAATATTTTGCCTGAGGTGGGGGGCCATGGCCCAATGCCCCTGTAGCATTCCACTTACCTACTCTACTTTATATGTACCAGTGATGTAACAAAGACATAACTTAAGTTTAAGCAGTTTATTGGCCTGCCAGCCTGCCTCCACTCTTACAAGTGCATCCTACACCTTCAGAACCTAACAAGCAACTGACTGCAGTGATGCTGTGACCCAGGGTATATGCTGCTGCTGACCTCTGACCTCTGATTACCCTCAGGTTCAGCAGCAGCCCCTGTCTCTTCACCCTCTGGCAGAGGGGTGACCAGCCTCAGTCTGGGAACCAGTCCAAGAGTCCTAGTCCAGGATGTCACACTAGCCCCTTCATTTTGAAAGTTGTCACTCCGCTGACAACAGAGTTACACACCCGGTTATTCACACGGTTACATGCGGCCGACTGCCAAGGGGTAGTCAAATACTCAACACTTAAGGCATCACATTTAAATTTACTTTAAACATATTACTTAGCAGGAAGAGCATGTCAAATGAAAAGAGAGGTGACAAAAGATCCAGGAAAGGATCAAGCAAGGGTGGTCCACCCAAGAGAAAGAAAAGGAAGGCTGAGCAGGTGACATCTGATAATGAGTCTTTAAACGAGTAATGGCAGAGAAAAAGGAAGCTCCACTCTCTCTGCCTTCTTACTCTGGGGCACCAATACCATGTTGGACTGACGTAGAACTTGGCCAGTACTGGCCAAGGGTGAGCACCATCTATGATCGGTCCACAGCTTGGTACTTGGTTGCCTACTTCGGAACACATGCTGTGAATCTACTCATAGACTCAGGGGCACAAGTTTCTATGATTAATAAAGCAGAATATGGCCGCTTGCCTGACAGCCATAAGGCTCCCTTAAAAGCTGTTGACCAGCGGATTTCTGCTGCTAATGGTGGCACCATTAATGTTTATGGGAAAGCTTCCCTCAAAATATGTTTGGATAAAGAGTGTTATCGATGTGAGTTCATTGTAGCGGACATGGGAAGTCTCCCAGGGGTCCTTGGCATGGATTTCCTCACTGATAACAAACCCACCCTTTATTGTTCATCTGGCACTGTCCTTCTTGGTGATCACCAATTGAATTGTCGCCCTAGCTCGGCAGGGCAAGGAGGAAGAGCCATATTGAAGAATGAAGTGACACTTCCAGCACGTCATGTTTGTCATGTGGCAGTTCGCTTAACAACATGGGGACATAGCCAGGACTGTGCTTTGGCTGTAGAGCCATTGGCAACGTTGTGTCAACAACACATTTTGGTACCCAGAGGTGTGGTAAACAGCTGTCAGACTGACACACTCCTCCAGGTGACCAATCCTGGATTTAAGGACATTCAGCTGCCAGCTGGATTCGTCCTGGCTGACCTGGACAAGGTCACCGTAGCTGATGGCCAGCAGGAGCACCAAGTTGAGCCATCAGGGTTTGTGGGAGCCGCAATTGACACTGTAAAAGATCTGCCAGATCATTTACAGAAGTTATTGAAGAACTCCAGTTATCTGTCAGATCAACAAAAAGCATTGCTTGAGGAGACACTGCTGGAATATGAGCATTGTTTTGAGGGTGGTGAATATGGGTTGGGCCGGACCAACATGGCTACCCATGAGATTGACACTGGAGATCAAAGACCATTCAAGATTCCACCTCGCAGGCTGGGTTGGGCTCAACGTAAAGCCTAGCTGGAGGAAGTGAATCGGATGAAGAAAATTGGTGTAATTGAGCCAAGCAACAGTCCCTGGTCTAGTCCACCGGTCTTAGTGCGCAAGAAAAATAATTTGTATAGATTTTGCGTGGACTACCGCCGGCTGAACTCAATTACAAAGCAGGATGCTTATCCGCTTCCAAGGATTGATGATTGCCTTGATGCATTGGCAAGCGCCAAGTGGTTTTGCACTTTGGATCTCTCCTCTGGGTATCGGAACTGGGACTGCAGGCCACCATGGCAAATGTCCTAGGCCACTTGGCTGTTCAGCCGTGGTACAGGGGGTATCAGCAGACTGCTGTAGCTGCTTCAGCCTCCCCAGAAGGACCTTCTGCCAGCCATGGAGCACCTCCCCCTGAAACAGGTGCCAGTAAGGGAGCTTCTCCCCAGCCTTCTTCTGTCTGTCTGCCAAGTGCCAACAAGGGAGCTCCTCCCAGGAAGACTCATGTCTGTGAGACATGTGGGATGCAGTTGACCACTGAGGAAGGTCACCTGAGGCATTGGCAGCAGAGACATGCTCCCAGCTATGTGGGCCTTGCATGCCCAAGTGCAGGCTGTAGGGAAACCTTCCCAAGCCAGAGGAGACGGGACCTGAGAAGGCATTTGATGAAGGCTCATCAATACTCCAAGGCAGGAGCAGAGACCTGTGCAAGGACTCTGCGAAAGTCCAGTTATCTCACACAGGAGTGATGGCAGAGCTCCCCTTCCCTCAGACCTCACACAGGAGCTCTCCTGTGCCAAATGGGGCTTCCCCAACGGCTCTGCGGCTTGAGATCCAGCAGCTTCGGCAGGAGGTAGCTGACCTCACTCGTCGGGTCAGGGGATCCAGCGCCCCCCACAGAGCAAGATCGGGAGGATCCAAGAGCGGAAAAGCAAGTTCCCGGGAATCCGGTTCAAGCTCCAGAGGATCGCGAGGTCACCGCTCCAAGGCTGACCCAGGGAGGCGCCACTGAAAGCATAGGGACTAATGACATGGAACAATAATACAGACTGGATGAAGGACTTGGGAACTGTGACTGAAAAACTAAACCGAAATGACTTTATATGTAATACCCAATTAATGGAAGAAAAGAAGAAAATGTTTATTGTTTAATTTTTGTATTTTTACCATGTCGCCTGACCACCTGCCGCCCTCACTGACAGTGTGACATCCTGGACTAGGACTCTTGGACTGGTTCCCAGACTGGGGCTGGTCACCCCTCTACCAGAGGGTGAAGAGACAGGGGCTGCTGCTTTTTGCGTCTCTCTTCAAGAGCTTTGGCAACAGCTTTTGCCACAATTTCATCCATATTTCCAGGCACAGATTTTGAGGAGTCCTCCTCTCTGGCCACTGAGTTGCAAGTAGGACCCATTGCTGTGATGTCACTGGAGGCTCCTGTGACAGCAGCAATCACCTGACCGACACCAGGCTTGTGAGATTTCACAGTGTCACATGCAGACTCATACTTGGTGGCCATATCAACCGCTTCCTGAAGAGTTTCAGGATCATTGGTTTTTAGCCAAAATTGGAGGTGTGGGGGTCCCAAAGTTTCCACAAACTTGTCTGCCGCAAACCTCTCCTGATGCCACTTATCTGATTTTGGATAAGCCTTCCTGGAGAGATCCAGAAGATGATGGGCATAGGTGTCCATGTCCATGGTAGCATCTCTTTTTGCAGTGAGCCAACGGCTCCTGTGAGCATCTTTTGTCCTAACAGAACTAAACAAGCCACTTAATTTATTGATCATGGCAGACCAAGTTTTCTCATAGGGGAGTCCCCTCACTTTCATTTGGGCAGTCCCAGTAAGATTGTTCCAAATGTGGAAGCACTTGTCAGCATCTTTCCACTCATTGTATTCCGCAACAATTTCAAATTGTGTCAGTAAATCTTCAAATGTTGATGATTTGCCATCAAATTGTGGGGCCTGTACATCGCTTCTTTTAAATCTCCTGCGACTAGCCTTTTTACAGGGAGGACCCCTTTGTGAAGGCCCTGGGATTTGCTCAGGCTGAGCTTCCCTTGTCACAGCAACAACAAACTGAGAGTCTCTTTCTTGTGAGTCCCTTTCCTCCTCTGAGGAATATGAAGAAACATTGGAGTCATCCATTTCTTCATAACTGGTGTAATAAGTCTCATCCTCATGAAACTGACCCTCATTGTACTCAGGAGTAACTCCCTTTGGTTGGTCAACCATTCTCTTTGGTGCAGGAGCAGATCTCCTCAGGGTGGGAGATGCTCCCTGGCCACTGGTCTTGGCCCTCTTGGCAGGTTTCCCGCCCTTTTTCCCTGGCTCCTTTGTCCTGCTGGCCCTTTTCCCGCCATTTTTGACTGGCCTGCTTGGCTTGGCTTGGGGCCTATGCCTGGGCATCTGCAGCCTCTATGTTAGGGGCCTTTTCCCGCCAAAACGGACTGTTCTGCTGGCAGCAGCTTGCAGGGACCTTCCTGGCAGATTCTGCCTGTCCCTATCATCTTCATTGGCTTCTGTTTGAGATGCTGCCTGATATCTGGGAGTAGGGGGTCCCCTGTTTCCCGAATTCAGCATGGGGCTCCTCTCAGCTGGAGACTCCTGCTGATTTGAGATTTCACCCATGATAGCATCATCTACATGGTTTTCACCATTGGTGGGAGATGCAGATCTTGCAGTTGCTTGGTTGGGAGATCTTCCCTGCTCAGGTGACCTTCTCCAAGGTCTTGGTCTGAGACTTTTCACCATTTTTGCAGATTGCAAAAAATGAATACAGTGCTGAACTGGCAGTTTTACACAATGTAAAAGCAATATGGAGAATACAGTACTGGCAAGCACTACTTAGTAGAGATATGGAAACACACTACCTGATCTGAGGATTTTCCAGTAGAATTCAAAAATTCAAAATCCAACTGTCAAAATGGGTGTTGTAATCCAAGTGAAAATCTGTAGAAAGACTTTCAGGTCCCACATCGGGCGCCAATTTTGTAGCATTCCACTTACCTACTCTACTGTATATGTACCAGTGATGTAACAAAGACACAACTTAAGTTTAAGCAGTTTATTGGCCTGCCAGCCTGCCTCCACTCTTACAAGTGCATCCTACACCTTCAGAACCTAACAAGCAACTGACTGCAGTGATGCTGTGACCCAGGGTATATGCTGCTGCTGACCTCTGATTACCCTCAGGTTCAGCAGCAGCCCCTGTCTCTTCACCCTCTGGCAGAGCGGTGACCCGCCCCAGTCTGGGAAGCAGTCCAAGAGTCCTAGTCCAGGATGTCACATCCCCCAAATATAAGCCGCTGCTTGCTCACAATGTGATAAAAGCATGGTTTACACAGGATTTCGGTGAATGCCTGTCTTAAAAATGTCCTTTGTAATACAGTATTCTCCATTACAATCGAGTACTTTAAAAAAAGCCTAGATGGCAGCCATATTGATTTTCAAAATAACCACAACTGAAAATCACTGAAAACCATGTTTTCATAGTATAGCGGTAGATTCTATCACCATGACCAAAATGAAGGTGTGAAAAACCGTCACTCCAATTTTAAATTCCTATCGGTAGGGGCGTATCTAGAAATGGCCTGAAGGAGGGGCCAAAACATGGGTGCATACGGGTCAATTTGCGGCTTTTCCTATCTTGCCCATGATAATTTTTTGGCCTGGGGGGCCATGACCCCCCACCCTAAATACGCCGCTGCCTGTGTGTACCTAAGGCCAGAGCAAACCTAGTAAATTGGTGAATTGGAAATACATGGATAATTTTATGCCCAACTGATCAGTGATCAGAACAGTAACAGTTACTGGGCCCATAAAGTATTTTTTAATAGCAAATCATATAGATTGTTTATCCAATACATTAACGATTCTTATTACATGACCACTATGCTAGAGCAATGCTGATTGGCCGAATTCAGTCACATGACGACATCATAAAAACTCATATTGCATTGTTCGAGTGCAATATGAAATTTTTTTTTTACAATTTTTTTTTTCAGATTTCTTCATATTGCATGGTTAGAGTGCAATATGAGTTTTTATTTAAAAAATTTAAATTCCAAAAAAAAAATTAAATTTTTTCTAAATTTTTTTTCCTGACTAAAAAAAAAAATTTCCGAAAATTTTATTTCCAAATGGAACATTATATTTGAAGTATAGTGGTCACATAATAAAACAAATACGGCACTTATTATCGTGCAATATGAAAATTAATTTGCACTCGTAATTTCATATTTCACTCATATCAAGCCGTATTTGTATATTAAACTATCCAATATAACTTACCAATTGCCTTTATTGGACTTGTGTGCAGATGATTTAAAACTTCATCAATAACACGATCATGACTGTCACAAAGCTTGTGTTAGGTTATGCGCTTATGAAAAAGCTCTGTTGATGTCAAATAGCTGCAAATAAGAAAGGATTATATTTATTTTAAGGATGGTCTTTTTTTATTAGAGTATGGATTAAATAGGATTGCATTTTAGCAAATTTTGGATAACAACATTGAGATTATTTCACAACATTATGACAATGTTGTCACAACATTGTATGCTAATGTCAGATCTTGATGTTGCTTCATAACATAGTGATAACATCATTTCTATTATACAATTCTTCATAATTTACATCTACGTAGCGACGTTGCCACAATGTTATCAAAAAAGTTCTGCAACCATTATCACAAACACAGCTAGGTTAGGGGCAGACCAGACGATAGTTGGGGGGGGGCTATGGACTTTACCCCTGGGAAGAACTTTTTTTTTCATTTGCGGCGCGTCAACGAACAATTTTTTTGAATGCGCACTCGCGACAAACTTTTTTATTGGAATTTTAACATTACGGTACCCTAGCTACATGTGGAAACAAACTTTTTTTTTTATTTCCATGTGCTGAACAAACTTTTTTTTTCTTTGTCAAGTGGGAAACAATCTCTTTTTTTCGCCAAATATCCATAGCCCCACCCCCAAAGATCATCTGGTCGGTCCCTTATTACTCTGAAACTGCTAGAATATGCTATGTACCGTAAAAAGGGGTCAATTTGGCAATCCAGGATAAAGTTGGCACGCTATTTTGACCCACCTCACTGACATGTATGGCAACTTTTCCAAAGATACCTGTGTCAGTGAAGAAAGTTTTTTTTTCCATTAAGTAGGTCAAAATAGGGTGCTAATTAACTTTACTCCGGATTTCCAAGATTAACATGCTCTACGGTATGCAATGTTAATACATCCTACCTTTCATTGTCTCCTTTGAATAAGCCAGAAGTTTTCGCAGTCACATTCCGGAACCTCCTCGTATAGGGCCTGACGTTTTTCAGAAAAGTGATATGTTCTTCGGTCAAGTTTAGCATATCCGACTCATTGCCTGGCTTTCCATACCATCCGATCCTGAATGGAAAGTTGTCCCATTGTTTTGAAATGTTTTCTTCATGACCCAGATTTGAATGTGTGATTTTGGAGCCATCCGGTGTTTTCTATAAGCAGAGAAGAGAGTGTCAGAGAAAAAGTATAATACAATCTATTAATAGATCAAGGGTTCCAGGGGCGTAATTAGAAATTGCCTGGGGGGCATTACATGGCTTTTCCTATTTTCAATGTTGGGCAGTGACGAATTAGGGGGGGGGGGGGCTCAGGGGAGCTGAGCTCCCTTGACCAAAAAAAACACGAAGCTATAACCTGCTACAGCTCCCCCAATCATCAGTGGAGATACATAATTATCCTGTTCACTTTTTCGGTCCTCCAGGTATTATTAGCCAAAAACAAACACTGGTAACAGTGGTTACAGAATATAATTTATCCTTTTAAATAAATCTAGAATGGCTGCGACAGCTGATAGCTCCCCTGACAAAAATATTCCATTTCCATCACTGATGTATGGCCCAATGACCCCCCTCCCTAAATACGCCACTGGATCGATCATTCTTCAAAATTATGCAACTTTTTCAAAAAGACAGATATTCAACAATAGCTTTTGACCGACCAATAATATGGCTATTATGCATATTCAATCTTCCCATTAATGTGTGCATTGGTATGTATAAAACTAATTTGCAACGCAAAAAGATATACAGTACAGTGCTCCCTCGATATACCGCCACGTACCTTTGGTCCAACATGGTAATTGGCATTATAGAGGGGGTGACGTTATAAAGGGGTGCAAACATTTGCTGCCCCCAGGTGGCAAGAAGGTGGCCACTGGAGGGCTCACCAGGTGGCAGTTGGAGTAAGGGCTCTGAATGATACATGTGGCTCAACCTATATTATGTATTAATGAAGTCCTTTTCATTTGATGTTAATTAGGCAGAAAATAAGGATTTATATGAAAGTTATTGCTTTATTTTAATGAAACATCAGGTAAACACAAAATAGCACTTTTAACATAGCAAATGAAGAGGCCTCATGTAAAGTCACGAGTTAAACACATTGTAACATACAGTGATTGAATGCACACTGGCAAATACTATTATTTTGTAAGGGACAAATGTTAATGTAAGAAAATATATGACTTATCAAATACTTTAGACTGATGACGATGTAGGATTACATGAAATTGAAATATCTGTCCACTTTAGACTTTTTAAACATTTATGTCATCTTAAAAGTCTTTAGTAGATTTCTTTTTCATTTTATATCAATGCCTGAATTGTTTTAGACCAGCATAAATTGCACTTAGATTAACAGCAGGATTAGAGGCCTTTGCGTGCATGAGTGATTTCACCCCCTGCCCAGTCAAGATTGCATGGTTGATTGCCTGCATGGTTGACTGATTCCTCAGGAGACTTGGCATTATAAGGGGGGAATATGACCTTTTGTTCTTGATACCCCTATGGCGGATGGCGGACATAGGGGGGCGCTATATGGGGGGAATTAGCATGGGGAGAAATCTGTTCTGGCCAAAAATATGGCGGTATAGAGATGGACTGGTTCAGGAATCTCCTACTTAACCTTACTGCATGCAATGTCATGTTGAAACATGCGTCCACAGTCATCTGAGATTACTCCTGTCACATTTCTTCCAATAAATTCATAATTATCAGTCTTATCCCTCACTGCATCTTTTCCTTTGCTGTCATGTGTGTCCTGCAACTTGACAACTTCATATTGTGCAAAGAGTAAAACTAATGAGAGCAGACAGCACATCACCATAAACGTACTTCTGACACCACACATCATCTAATGATTCTAATCTAAGTTTTGGATTTGAAATAATTTCAACATACAGTTTCTGGGTCAATAAAATCTTTTTACAAATTCCTATCATTGATATTTTGATTACTATGGCAAATATCAATACAGATTAACACCATACAAATGCCTTTAGAAATCTAAGTCAAACTGTAGTCCTGCGTCAGGTGTTACCATATCGCTGCTTTTCATCACTCACTCTAACAAATGAGGGGACAAAATTGGTTTTTTAGATTCAAAATGGTTTTTTGAAAAACCAAATTTCAATGCAAAAAACCAACATGGATTTTTTTTAAAAATTACAATGCAAAACCAACATGGATTTTTAAAAAAATCTATGTTGGTTTTTTTGCATTGAAATTTGGTTTTTCAAAAAACCATTTTGAATCTAAAAAACCAATTTTGTCCCCTCATTTTTTAGAGTGTGGGTGCCTTGGCAGCTGTTGTTGCACTTAATGATGAGACAGAGACACAGCAACCTTGCCAAATATTGCCAGATTGGTCATATCAACAAGACATCCCAAGCATGGTCAGCAAAATCACCAGCATATTATCATGGTAGGCTATAGGGTCTAATGTTCTTTTGAGTCGGACACTTATATTCTGTACATTTAAAAATGTGATATATTGCTTGGTCTATGGGTTATTGATTATCAACCAGGGCCTCAAATTAAAGGTTTTTACTAAATCTAACAGAAAATTGACAATTGGGACAGCATTTATAAGAACTAAATTAATGGCTAAATTTCTGAAATAAAAAATGACAGAGGGTATCTTTGAGTCGGACAGTTGTGTTCTAAAAACATGAAATCAAAGATACATGTGCTTTAGAGTCTTCTCTTCTCTTCAGTTCAAAAAGCCAATATTAGAGCAGAGAATAGGTTAAACTTACCCCTAACTGAATGACAAAAAAGCTGAAGAAATACCAATACCATAGGCCACTAAAATATACCTGAAACATGACAAAATTCTGTAAAAATTCACAAATTTCTGACACAAAATTGAGAGAAAAATGGGTTTTTTACCCTTGGCCATGTTCACATGGCCTGGGTATTGCAGAGTGCAGTGGCGTCCGTCTGTCTGTCTGTCCGTCTGTCTGTCCACCATCCTTGTCTGCAAGATAACTCAATTTGTATTGATCCTAGGATCACCAAATTAACAGGGATTTTGTATCACTGTAAGACCTTGAAGGAGTTCTTACATGAGTGACCTTGACCTATTTCTGTGACCTTGGCGGCCATATTTGTGAAAAAACTTGTGTACACAATAACTCCAGTTGTATTGATCCTAGGATCACTAAACTAACAGGGATTGTGTATTACCATAATACCTTGAGGAAGTTTTGACACTACTGACCTTGACCTATTTCTGTGACCTTGGCGGCCATATTTGTGAAGAAAGTTGTGTACACAATAACTACAGTTGTTTTGATCCTAGGATCACTAAACTAACAGAGATTGTGTATTACCATAAAACCTTGAGGGAGTATTGACACAACTGACCTTGACCTATTTCTGTGACCTTGGCGGCCATACTTGTGTACACCATAACTTCACTTATACCGATCCTAGGATCACCAGACTAACAGGGATTGTGTATTACCATAAGACCTAGTAGGAATTCTGACATGAGTGACCTTGAACATTTCTTTGACCTTGGTAGCCATATAAATTTGTGAAAAAACTTGTGTACATGATAACTCCAGTTAAATATTGATCCCATGACAACCAAACTAATGGGGATTGTGTATTACAGAAAAACATTGAAGGATTTCTGGCATGAGTGGCCTTGACCTTTTTCTGTGACCTCAGTAGCTATATTTGTGAACAGCCTGTGTATAACATAACTGCATTTGTACTGAACCATGGATCGCCAAATTCACCGGGATTGTGCATCACTGCAAGACCTTCAATGCCTCCTGACGTGAATGACCCTGAACTACTTCTGTTACCTTAGAGGTCATCTTTTTAGTTTTTTTACCCTTTCTATAGAGCCGTGAAAAACACACTTTCGTTGTTCATATTATGCTGATACTTCTGGCATAGGTAAAGGACATCTTGGGCTACAAATTGGTACCAAATATACTATTATACAAGCTGTCAATTAGCCTGAGGAGCCCCACAAAAAGTGTCCGACTCAAGGTTACGTTCTCTAAGTGTCTGACTCAAAGAACATTACCCTACTCTGATTTCATACTCTGGAGATCTCCACGGATCCAAAAATACCTGCCACCCTCGGCCATAGGTACTGTTATTATTTTAAAAAATTGAGTTATGATGTATGGGCAACATGAAGTTTTTAAAAATAAAGCTAAATCATAAAATAAGTTGTTGAAGGTCATAAGTGTCAGAACTCATTCAAAGTCTTGTTGCGAAACACAACTCATGTGAGTTAGGTGGTAATAGTTTAACTATCGAGTGCATAGGCTTTCCACAAATATGGCCGCCAAGGTCACATATATAGGTCAAGTGACTCAAGTCCACTCATCATAGCGCCATTCAAGGTCTTACTGTGATACATAATCGCTATTCGTTTGGTGATCCTAGTGTCAATGCAAGAAGAGTTATCTTGTACGCAAGCTTTTAACAAATATGGCCCCAAGGTCACAGCTAGATGAAGGTCAAGGTCACTCCTGTCAGAACTCATTCAAGGTCTTGCTATGATACACGATCCCTGTCAATTTCGTGATCCTCGGATCAATACAAATGGGAGTTATCTTGTACACAAGATTTTCACAAATATGGCCACTAAGGTCATGGAAGTAGGTCAAGGTCCGTCATGTCAGAACTCATTCAAGGCCTTGCTATGATACACAATCCCTGTCAATTTTCCCTCATGTCAGAACTCATTCAAGGTCTTGTTTTGATACACAATCCCTGTCAATTTCGTGATCCTAGGATCAATATCAACGGAGTTATCTTGTATACAAGCTTTTCACAAATACGGCCGCCAAGGTCACAGATGAGGTCAAGGTCACTCATGTAACAAGTCATTCGAGGTCTTGCTATGATACACAATCACAGTAAATTTCGTGATCCTAGGATTCATATCAATGGAGTTATCTTGTACACAAGTTTTTCACAAATATGGCCGCCAAGGTCACAGATGTAGGTCAAGGTCACTCTTGTCAGAAGTCATTCGAGGTCTTGCTATGATACACAATCACTGTCAATTTCGTGATCCTAGGATCAATACAAATCGAGTTATCTTGTACACAAGGATGGTGGACAGACAGACGGACAGCTAGACGGACAGACAGACGGACGCCACTGGCCTCTGCAATACCCAGGCCATGTTCATGGCCGAGGGTAAAAATATGTTATGCAAAAGTATATGAGGGGTGTTCAGAAAGTTCTGACCAATTTTTCTGAGAGATAGTCTGGGAGCAACTGGAATCCCGTGGGACTTTGATGCAGAAATTATGAGCCATATACCATTTTGTTCCTTAGAATCTCAGCTTTCATTTAAGCCATGTTGGCAAGCTGGGAAATGTGTCAGACCTGAGTTATAAGGGTTTTAGTAAAATGGTATTAATGCAGCTTTTTTTAACTATCGAAAATGTGATATTTCAGAAAAAAACATTGATTAGGGCCATATTACACATCAGGTAGTGTTGGTATCACATACCATTGTGTTCAGAACAATCACAGCTTTAATTTAAGCCATCTTGCAACTCTGGGAATTGAGCAGGACAAGAGTTATAACAGCCTAAAGTCAGTAGTAGCACATCGATCTTTATAGATTTGTGAAAATATGCTGTTTATCATAAAACATGTATTAAAGGTAACAAAGGGCCATACAAATGATTAACAATTGACAAACCTGAATTCAGTGCTGTTCACTTAGCCCTCAGCTTTGATTTAAGCCATGTTGGCACACTGAGAAATGGATCTGAAGAAAGTAACAGGTGCTTAAATCATCGTAAAGATACATGCTATTTTGAAAAGTCAGTAGTAGCACATCGATCTTTGTAGATTTGTGAAAATATGCTGTTTCAGTATGGGGGCCGGTGGGACCCCCCCCCTGTACCCCCTCCCCAGGAATGTATGAGTGTGGTACCAAAATGTTCTGTAGAGTGTCCTCTTTCAAATGAAAGATGTTCCAAAGAAAAAGTGGGATGAACTACCTCATTTGCATGAAAACAAAATGGCCACCAACGAGCTGCCGAAAATTTGAAAAATGTTTATCTCAGCTCCTAATTGACTTATCAGAGCAATTTAAAAGACCAAACAGGGGTTTTACTGCATGAGGAATTGAACTATACACTTAGTTTACCCCTTTCTGTACTTTGTGATCTTAGAATTGTATATACTTTCAGAAAAGGAACTCTCGCAATATTTTCCGCCATCTTGTCAATTTCAGTCACTTTTCTTTCTTTTAGTGGTCTAGCCAATATGATTCTTTACTGTTAGATACATTTCTTGTTAATGGGAGGTATCTATGCCAGAAACAAAAAACCCAATGTTAACATGAGTATTAATGTCCGATGGGGTTTTTATAGCGGGCCACTTTAAATAGAACTTGACAGCAGAAAAATATTTCTCAGAAATTACCAGTTAAGGTCAGTTTGATTATCTCTAGAAATATTAACAACTAAGGTGCCAAATGAAAGCTGACACCAAGAGCTAGATGTCAGCTTTTATTTACCACCTTGTTTTCCTTGTTACTACAACTGTCAACCCTCCGAAAGCTAAATAATGTTGCCGTCACAGTCAAAAATCTCATCAGAAACGCAAAATCTTCCCATGTTTTTTTCAGCTCCACCTAACCTTATCACTAAATAAATCATTCCTAAACCACAAAATGGATGTGGATGGATAGCCCTTGATATCAGCTTTTATTTGGCATCTTAGTGTCCTTGTTATTGCAACTGTCAATCCTCCAAAAGCTAAATAAATGTAGCTGTCAGTGTCGAAAATCTCCTCAGAAACACAATATCCTCCCATGCAATAGAACATGCACGCCATTTACTTATATTAGCTCTTGGTAGATTGACAATTGTAGTAACAAGGAAACCAAGTTGCCAAAAGAAGACTGACATAAAGGGCAAACCATCCACATCCATGTTGATTGGTTAGGAGTGAGTTAAGGATAGGTGGAACCAAAAAAACCATGAGAGGATTTTGAGTTTCCAAGGAGATTTACAATAATGACAGTAATATTTATTTAGCGTTTGGAGGGTTGGCATCGGTTGTAACAAGAATACCAAGGTGCCAAATGAAGGCTGACACCAAGGGCTATCCATCCACATCCATTTTGTTGGTTAGGAATGTGTTACCTAGTGATAAGGATAGATGGAATTGAAAACAAATGGGCCGATTTTGTGTTTGCGGGAAGATGTTCAATAATGACTGCGACATTTATTTAGCTTTTGAAGGGTTGACAGTTGTAGTAACTTGGAAACCAGGGTGCCAAATGAAAGCTGATATCAAGGGCTATCCATCCACACCCATCTTAATTGGTCAGGAAGGAGTTGTATCTAGTGATAAGGATAGGTTGAACTGAAAAAATATGAGAGGATGTTGAGTTTCCGAGGAGATTCTCAATATTGACAGCAACATTTATGTAGCTTTTGGAGGGTTCAAAGTTGTAGTAACAAGGAAACCAAGGTGCCAAATGCAAGTTCATATCAAGGGCTATCCATCCACATCCATTATGATTGGTTAGGAATGATTTATTTGGTGATAAGAATAGGTAGAATTGAAAATATATGGGAGTATTTTGTGTTTCCAAGGAGATTTTTGACACTGACAGCTACATTTATTTAGCTTTTGAAGGGTTGACAGTTGTAGTAACTAGGAAACCAGGGTGCCAAATGAAAGCTGATATCAAGGGCTATCCGTCCACATCCATTATGTTTGGTTAGGAATGATTTATTTGGTGATAAGAACAGGTAGAATTGAAAATATATGGGCTAATTTTGTGTTTTTCAGTAATGACAGCAACATTTATTTAGCTTTTAGAGGGTTGACATTGGTAGTAACAAGGAAACCTAGGTGCCATATGAAAGATGATATCAAGGGCTATCCACCCACATCCATTTTGTGGGTTAGCATTGATTTGTCTGGTAATAATTATAGGTGGAATTGAAAAACCATGGGAAAGATTGGTTCTCCGAGGAGATTTTGACACTAACAGCTAAATTTATTTAGCTCTTGGAAGATTGAGTGCAGTAGTAAGATGGAAACCAAGGTGCCAACTGAAAGCTGATATTAAGGGCTATCCATCAACATCCATTTTGGTTGGTAAGAAGTGAGTAAACTGGTGATAAGGATAGGTGGAACTGAAATACATGGGAGGATTTTTATTTCCAAGGAGATTTTCGATAGTGATGGCAACATTTAATTAGCTTTTGGAGGGTTGACTGTTGTGGTGACAAGTTGTAAAATATCAGTCTATAAAACTCCCTAAATATTAAATTATAAATATATATTAACTTACCTTTAACTCCATGTATATCTTTCTAGCATATCCAGCAATATTGTATATTTACAGTTGATGCTACATTTTCCCAATTTCAGATCTGCCATGTGTGTTTCATTAATTATTGCAAACTGCACCTGGCCAAGCCAAGCTTGGTACTTGAGAGTTACTCATACATATATTAATTGATTGGGACAGACTTGTCCATGGGTGATGAAAAGCCACTGTATTAATGTATTGTTCTCAAGGAGCAGATGCTCTTAACACATGGGCCTCTTATATCATGAATGTCATTGAATGTACAAATTGGATCTCTAGGGAATTGATTGATTGTATTAATTGTCATTGTATGTATGTACTTGTGATGTTGTGATGCTGGCAGCTTGACTGCCAGCTGTCATGTTGTAATTGCTTGAATTGCTTGCTGGCCACAGGCCATTGGTTGATGGGTTTCTCCCAATGATATAAATATGGGAGTTTTACCAATAAACTTTAGATTCTATCTGACTAGTGAAAGAGTATATCTTGCATTTGTGTTTATTCCATCTGATATGCTTTTACTATAACCTGAATTAGATTCTACATATAACTGGAAGTTCTACAGAGCCTTATTGGTTAGTTCTCCATGCATTTAGGATAACTTAGGAGAATGCCAATAGCTTCCTTTTATAACTGGTGACCGCTGACCTGAGTCGAACACCTTGGAATCATCACAGGATCATCTTGGGAGATGAGGATCGACCCCCCCTGGAGCCACATGGACAACAGAGGACTCCCCATGACTGACCTGTGATCTCCAAGATCTCCAGTTGCTGATGTGAAGTAAGCACACTCATTTTTGCCACAGCCATCCATCCTCACTTGCACAGGACGTTTCTCTCACTTCCTTCTTCAAGATGCCTATCGACCCTGCAGCACCCCAACAGGATCCAGCTCAACCTGCAGCTGCACAAGCCCCTCAGATCCCAGGAGCGGCAGCTCAACCTCTGATGGTACAGGACTTCACGACCTATCTCCATCAAGACAGGACCCTTCGACTTGATGCAGATACGCAGAGGCAGACCATGTCCAGAGAAGCTGAAGAACGTCGCAAAGCCGAAGATCAGGTCAAACGTGTACCGACCTGCGACGGCAACACCCCCCAGGCAGTGAGGGAGTGGATCCGCAATGTGGCTCTCACAAAGCATTACTCCGGTTACACGGTGTACATTGCTTCTCAATCAGCAACTGGACCATTAAGGCGGGAGTTAGAGCACTTCCTCGACTCGCAAGAAGCTCGAGACAGGGTGACCTGGGACCAGCTCCGAGATCATCTCCAACAGGCCTTCCTCTCGCCACACGAAGACGACAGACTAAGACATGAGGTGGAGAAAACAAAGCAAGGGGCATACGAGAACTCTGCCTCATACAGTCGTCGTTTCCGAGAGGCGGTCGATCTCGCCTACCCCCCAACAGAAGAGGACAGGAACGTGGACCTCAACAGGAACCTCCTGAGGTCCTACCTCCGCGGCCTCCGAGATCGCCACCTCGTCGAACGTCTGGTCAAGGAAGGACGTCCAGCCACTTTTTCCGCGGCCATGACGTTGATACAAGCATATGAAGCTGACAATTACAGGCTTCAGATTGCCCTGGATGAGGACGTTCCTGACAGGATCGAAGAGCCAATGGAGATTGGAGCCTTCAGCCGACCTCCTCAGGACGCCAATCGGACCTCGTCTTCCTCAGTCCGACCCCCCTCCGAGGATCGCTGGACCAAAGGCCTATGCGACATGCAGAGGCAAATCACAGGCTTGACTTCTCAGTTCACCAAGCTCATGGCGACGTTGGACAAGAATGCCAGACAGGAACAAAAACCCAATCACACCAGCCGAAGAGACGAACATGGAGGGGCTCGACCAAAAACCAACTCAAGGGCAAACAACTCCGACGCAAGAGACTACAACGCCTTCAGCGAAGAGGGAGGTCCCATTTGCAATTACTGCAACAAGACGGGCCACGTCTCTCGACAATGTCTCAAGAGGAAGAGACGAGAAGCCTCTCGAAGACACCCTCGTCCATCGAAGGACCAGGGAAACTACTAAACGCCGTGGCCGGCGAGGGCGTCTACGTGGAGCTTTCACTGCACGGAAGGACCACGCACGCGCTCGTCGATACGGGGGCATCCCGTAGTTGCTTACGGCGTGCAGAGTTTGACAATATATGCAAAACGATCGACAGGATCCCACTACTTCGCAGGACGGTGCAATTGTGCGGCGTCACGGGCCATGATATTGAAGTGCTGGGATCTACCGAAGTCAAGGACGACACGTTAGGACCGATCCCAGTCATCGTCGTGGAGAACATAGCCCACTCCATGATATTGGGCAGGGACATCTTGGCCAACGATGGGGCCCAGATCAGTTACGAGGACGGTACATTGACCTGGAGGAAGCACACACTGCCGCTGCTCCCAGCAGCCGGATGCAGAAGTCTTGCATCACTCGGTGAGCGACCTCCAAAGATGGACAGACCCAGGATTCAACAGTGTGTGAGGGCACACGAGGATCTCTTCTCGGCCAAGGGCGAGGACTTAGGCTGCCATCCCGATATTGCCGTTCGCATCGAGACTGAGGGACCACCCATCAAGCGCCGACCATATCGTCTCGCGCTCTCAAGGAAGAAGGCCCTGGACGACAAAATCAACGATTTATTGGCGCAAGGTGTCATAGTCCCATCGTCGTCACCCTGGGCCTCTCCAGTCGTACTGGTGGACAAGAAGGAGTCGAACGAAGTTCGTTTCTGTTGCGACTTCACCCACTTGAACAAGGTCACGAAGAAGGATGCCTATCCCATCCCACTCATTCGTGACATCTTTGACCAGCTGCAGGGAGCCAGAATATTCTCAACGCTGGATTTGAAGTCGGGATTCCACCAGATACCTCTGCACAAGGATGACCAAGAGAAGACGGCCTTCATTTGTCATCGCGGACTCTTCCACTGGACCAGAATGCCGATGGGCCTATCGAACGCGTCGCAATTATTCCAAAGGGCCATGGAAATTGTCCTCAAAGGGCTCGTAGGTACGATAGCGATGCTGTATATTGACGACGTCGTGATTTATAGCAAAACGGAAGAGGAACACTTACAGCATCTCGAGGTCATCTTCGACAGGATTCGGCGCTATAATCTGAGGCTCAACCCAGCCAAGTGCGTCTTCGGCCTGGAAGAAGTCAAGTTGCTGGGCTATATCGTCAGCGCGGCAGGCTTGAAAGCAGACCCAGATAAGGTCTCTGCGATCGTCAGGATGGACGCGCCCAAGGACCTCGCCCAGTGTCGTTCCTTCCTTGGCATGGCTGGATACTACCGCACCTGCATTCGGGACTTCGCTAAGATAGCCGAGCCCCTGACGGCGCTGACCAGGAAGCATGCTCGTTTCGTCTGGACCAAGGACCACCAGCACTCCTTCGAACTATTGAAGAATGCCCTCGTCAGCGACAGCGTCATGGCACACCCGAGGACAGACCAGCCCATTCTTCTCTATACCGATGCATGCGACTACGCTGTGGGCTCAGTGTTATGTCAGAAAGATGACCTCGGCGTGGAGAGACCCATCGTCTACCTCTCCAAACAACTGACCCCAGCACAACGACGATGGGCGACGATAGAGAAAGAAGCTTGGGGCGTCGTCTACAGTCTCCAACAACTTAGGCCCTACCTCTGGGGAGCGTCGTACCGGACGTTCGTCGACCACAAGCCCTTACTTTCATTGTTCACAAAGGAAATGACGAACACTAAAATCCAGCGGTGGTCGGTGCTGCTCGCAGAGTACAACTGTCGAGTGGAGTACCACAAGGGCAAATTGAACGTTCGGGCAGACATGCTCTCCAGAATTCGACAGAAGGACCCACCGAAGGACCTACAAGACGACAGGATGGAAATCGGGACCTTCGACACAGAGTACTGGCACCTGGAGGACGCCTTGCCTGACCAGCAACCTGACGAGCCATCCCACAGCATATATGGGCTAGATTTGCATGACGTCGCCACGGAGCAGAGGGCCATGGACGAGTACGAGGCTGCGGAAGAAGACGAGGGCAACTACCAGTTGATCCAAGGGCTTCTCTATAACGTCCAGAGACCTCATAAGTTCGCAGCTGATCACCCTCGACTAGTATTGCCACCATCAGTCAGGAAGAAGGTCATGACCCAAGCTCATCAGGACGTTGGGCACATGGCTGCAGTGAAGACACTCAGGAAGGTCCAGGAGACATTTATGTGGCCAGGAATGACGAAGGACACGAAGGACTTCGTAGCGCAATGCCCAACGTGCATCCTCCACTCCAAAAGGGCACCAAGGGCACCAATGGGGACGATGCCGCTGCCGAAATCACCGATGCAAATCGTCGGAGCAGATCTCATCGGGCCGATGGTGCAGTCCCCCCAAGGGAACCTATACATACTGACCATTATCGACCACTGTACTGGGTGGGCCGAAGCATACCCGATTCCAGCCAAGTCCAGCCATGAAGTGTGGAAGTGCTTTACGAGGGACTTCTTGCCTCGCCATGGCCATCCCGACGCCATTATTACGGACCTCGGACTCGAATTTGGCGCCACTGCACTCAGGGACTACTTCCGGGACCTCGGCATCCACCACAGGAGGACTACGAGCTACAACCCCCAGGCAAATGGCAAGGTCGAGCGTTTCAATGGTACCCTGAAACAGATACTCTCTCGACTCATGAACAACATGAGGGACACCTGGCAAGACCAACTGGGCAGCTCGTTGATGGCCTACAACAACTCGGTCCTGGACTCCACTGGGCATACGCCATTTTTTCTGCTATACGCCAGAAGGGCACGCCTGCCCATCACCAGGATGCTGAGACCAGAAAACCTATTGGACCCCAGACTGCAGGATGTCGCAGATGCCCTCCAACATGCCAGTCAGGCCACGGCAGACAATAGGAGGTACAACAGGGAACGACTGCAACGACAAGCAAACCAGGGCGTCATACAAGTCGGAAATTCAGTCGTCATCAAGGCACCTGAAAGGCTCACAATGACGAGCCACTGGGACCCCCATTGGACGGTGACGAGGACCAGAAACAAAGTCGTGTGGCTGAGACACCAACAGACAGGAAAACAGAAAGTCCTTAATGTTAACAAGGTGAAATTGGTGGACCCCAACATGGTCTGGGATGAGGTTAACCCCAGACCCATCAGAAACACAAGACAGTCCACCAGGATCACGGGGAGACAAGGACCTGTTTTCATCCCAGGACCCCCTCTGGATCCGCCACATATGACCAGGGACCCTCCTCCTCGCTCACCAGACACTGCGAATCCGCCACTGGAGCAAGGACCCCCCCCACAGCCTGGGACATCCACGAATCCGCCACTGGACCAAGGACCCCCCCCACAGCCTGGGACATCCATGGATCCGCCCATGGACATCGACCCAACGCTGGACGCACACATGGACACGATGGAGGCAGGCGAACAACCCCAACCTGGGACCTCTAGGGATCCGCCAATGGATATCCCAAGCACAGACACGCCGCAAACCCCCATGGCTCCGCCACTGCCAAGACATGGAGAGAGACAGAAAAGACCGCTGCCATCCAAGAAAGTCACCAAGTCGGCCAAAACGCACAAGACCATGAATACGCCCCTGGCCCGACACATGGTCTCCCAAAAGACCATGAATCCGCCCCAGGAGAAACCCATGGTCTTGACCCCTGCAGCGAAGGATGCCACGCCACAGCTGTCTGACACCTCTATCAGTGACGCAGCCATTACGCAACCTCTAAGCCAGGGACAACAAAGCCAGGGACCCATTAAAGGCCAGACTTCGAACAAAGGCAAGGGTAAAGGCAAATCCACACGTGGCCAACAGGTGCAATCACAAACGAAAGGCAAGAGGGCGCTGGACAGTGGGGAAGAACAAAGAGACGTCCACTCACGTCATGCTCCCATGCACCCAGACCCTGTGCGCATGCCACATGGACACAAGCCTGACCAACAGACTGCCTTAAGAGACAGCCACAACAGACATCCAGCACAGAGACCTCCAAGTTGTCACGCTGACCACTTGGGCTCACAAACACTGGGAGAGACTTCGCCTGACAATTCTACACTGCCAAATTCACAAGAACAGCAGACCACTCCAGTGAAATCATCTGCTCCAGTGGAATTACCTGCTCCAGTCCATCTACCTGCTCCAGTCCATCCACCTGATCCAGTGCATCCACCTGACCCAATCCATCCACCTTCGCCAGTGCCGATTCAGGTACCAGGACCATCAACAGGAGAAATACCAGGACCATCCACACACTGTGAGAAGAGTGACAGAAAAGCTGCAGCAGACAGAAAGCACAGAACTTTGCCATATAGTACTGCTTCCAGGAAAACGTCCAAGAAGTCCAAGAAAGCCTCTCGGAAGACACAGGGAAGCCAGCAGCCGACACTGAACACAGAACAGAACACGTCTGCCTCACAGCCGAGCAGGAGACAGCCAAAACGACAAAGGGACCCCGACTTCGAACCCTCAGGCAAAAGATACAGGGAATTCTTACCCAGAGGAGCAAAGAGATCATGTTTGGCCCCGTCACCGGCCATTCAAAAGAAGGCCAGGATCAACGCCTTGGAATGCGTTCGCTCCTTCCTGGGCTCTTAGTTGGAGCTGGCTGGATACATTGGACTCTCATCTTCATCATCAAATCATTCTTCATCACCACGACATCTTATGCAACGATCGTTGGGACCACCCACCTGCCCATGAGGATCACAACGATGCCCGATGGCATATCAATCCGAGGACACGAGCCTCTGCGCCAGATTGTGGCTTCTTGGGACGTATATGTAACCCTTGACCCGCCACCCTTCCCTGAGGACCTTGCTGAACGAGTCAACCATCTTCCTGTGACCTTCCGACGAATGGTCGAAGCAGTCGAAGTGGCCTCAGGATTGCCACTCGACTTGACTCCGTTCCAGCTCAGACAAGACAGATTGCAGCAGATACTCAAAGTAGGACCTCATCAATCCAGAGTAAAGAGAGGCCTACTTGACATTGGAGGGACCGTACTCCACCATCTCTTCGGAGTAGCGACGTCCGCCGAACTCCAAAGATATGAGGCTGCACTGAAAGAAACCAGGGGAGCACAGATTACACTGGCGCATGCTTACACGAGTCTCGCAACAGTCGTTAACCAGACCAGGGCGTACACCAAGAAGCTGACGTTGGAGACCCGCCACTTGCGAGACCAGGTCATTCGATTGGATTCTGCCATCATCGCCTTGGGGACTGCCGCAAAGGAGCAAGCTCGACAGATTCGGAGACTGACGCTCATCACCGACCTCGATCGTTACTTCGACATGCTCGACATTGCAGCACAGCATTACCTGGAGCAGATGGCCCTCTTCAATCAACAGAGATCGAACCTGGAACGTGGCCATCTGACCAGGGCGCTCCTTTCGGAATCACAGCTCCAAGACATCCTCAAGCAGGCCAGCTCACAGCATAAGGTAATCGAATCTTTGGCATGGTACTATCAATTTCTAGCTGTTTCTCCATTCTGGCGTAACGAACGCTCTCTCTTATACAAAATAGAATTGCCTCTGATAGACCCTCATCCTTTCTTGTTGTATCACATTTTGACCCTTCCTGTGCCCATTGCGAACTCTTCATTCTCAGTTCACGTTCAATTAGAAGATTCCTACGCCACAGACACCACTTCCGGTCTAGTCTATATCCCCCAGAAATGTGTAGGCCGATTTCCGGCGGCGTGCCTTACAGGCCCGGGTTATGGCGTAGGAAGACAAAATTGCATAAGGGGACTCCTCAACAATAGGACCGAGCTCGTCAACTCTTGCCGAGTGACCTTGCGAGCCTTCGCACATGAGCCCATTATCACTACCCTTGACATTAATCAATATGCTATTTCAACCCACGGCGTAGATATTGCTCTTCGTTGTCCTGGTGCGCCTGAAAGACATTTCACACTGGCACGTGGTACACACAACGTCACGTGCCTACGACCATGCACCTTAGCAGGCAAAGATTTCACTATTACCTGTGTCGACAGGCTTCATGTCACAAGACGCTATGTCCTCCCGATCGTGCGGGTCACGAACCATTTTAACTTTAGTGCACATGTTAAGATGGGGGATTTGTCTGTGGTCTTACCAAGCATGAAATCTGCCGATACCGACCCCATAGAAGACTTGGATGTGGACACTTTAATCAATCCTGTTCTGCCATTGCCCACATTTCCACCCCTCGCTCTTTCAAGGCAGCCCTCCTTCTTAACTATCATAAACATAGGTTGTTTTGCCATAACGTTGTGTCTAGTATCCTTCCTGTATCTTCGCTACCGTTTGGCCAGACGTGGGCAAGATCAGAAGGCCCCCCATCGATCCATTGAAGCTGGATCCGCCCAAGAGGAGATCCCATTAGGAGAAATCGAGCACGCTCACGATGCCAGTGCTTCTGGACCACCCCCCCCTACCACCCCGGCTAGATTGTGGCCCCTTATTCCGCAATCGCTAATTTGTGGCTCTGGTAGGCCCTCTCAGGAGACCAACCCTTCTGCCCCAGAGTACTGACCCCCCCCCTGCCTCTGCTCATTTCTCGGCTAGGCGCTTAGCTTCACTGTCGATTACCTTGAGGTAACTCATAGTACTGACCCTTTAGCACCTAGCACTGACGTAACTGATTCTTCGCAATGACCCCCCCCCCATTCTAGGACACTTGTCCGCCCCTGCTTCTCTATTCTCACACTATTTACTTTGGCGAACCGGTCTTAGCTTTTCGCTCAGTCGTAATCTCTATTGCAGTAATGCTCATGTTAGCTCTGCCTTATTAGCGTCTAGTTATGTACACTTTATATCTTCGCTCTGGTGAGAATTCGTTTCCCCCCCCTTTCTATCCACCCCCCCATTTAAAAGGCTAGCCCCATACACTTTGCGAAGCTTGCCTGGCTTTGCGCTTAGCTTTATTTCACTTTGCTTTGATACACTCCTTAGCTCAGTCTCTTCTAGCGATTAGGACGTTATTTGCTATCCTTCGCTCTGTGTTCCTATCCTTCGCTGGCTATCCTTAGCTCCGCACCCTGGGGCCCTATCTAACATCATTGCTCTCTTTGCTAACAGCCTTACCATGTCAAATTTTCATATGCCTGCTGTGACAGTCCCACAACTGACGATCACCATCGAATTCATACAGCACTCATATATCGTATAATGTAAGCCTTAGGAGACCACACTGCACCAACGAACTCTCGTCAAGCTGCCCTCACAGCTTCTGATATAATTCAGTGACTCTCGTATTCGATTCATTAACTGGTTGCATTAGTGTGGGGTCTCACATGCTTATTGTGTTATTTTTAGTGGTCTCTCGTGGGTTTCCTCTTACTCCCATCCTTAGTTGTTGGACCATCGGACTCACGAGGGCCACACATGTATTTGCTGTATTTCATATTGTTCATCATCATCATATTGTGTTTTAATAGTGTCTCTGCTGGGTCCGTGTTTCTCCTATCCATAGTTGTTAGGCCATCAGACTCAGTGGGGGCACACATGTATTAGTTACTACTTTAGTTATTTTTCAATTTACTAGCTTAGCTACCCTGCCGTATTTTTTTGTTTAAATTTGTTGTCTCCCTATACAAAAATTTACTCTTTCACAAAATTTTTTTTTATTTTTCTCTTTATCCATTGTTTGTGTAGGCAGCTTGCTGCACTCGTTTACATTATATCTTTACCTAGATTATCCCTTTTCGATCCATTTTATCAGGATCTGCTTAGGCATATCACTAGTGAGTCTATCAGCTCACAACACATAAGGATAAAAGATTTAGCTATAATATAGCTTACATTCTTTATCACGAAGGGCTCAGCCCAGAATTTAAATACACAAGTATACTTAAGTCTAACACCCTTATGCATTCTATAGAGCTTATTTCCTCATTATGTAAGTCACTAGGTAACTAATTACATAGCTCTGTGTGAGTTCATGACATAACCATGTCAGCTTGTCAGCTCTCTATCTTGAGCCTATTCATGGTTAAACCTACTCATGCATAAGCAAGCCACTTAACTTACAACTCAATGGGAGGCCCTATCAGGCTCATTTATAAGCCTCATTTACACAGGCACTTAATGCTGCCCATTCATGCATTTGTACATTAGACTTAAGTCATTTCACCATTTAGTCACTTTTATTACCTGATATTTTGTTTTATGTGCACTTTTACACATATCTACATTTTACAAGTTCTATAATATTTACTCGCTTGCTTCTCAAATAATTACAGAACTTTTTCCATGGGAAGGCAGTGATGTAAAATATCAGTCTATAAAACTCCCTAAATATTAAATTATAAATATATATTAACTTACCTTTAACTCCATGTATATCTTTCTAGCATATCCAGCAATATTGTATATTTACAGTTGATGCTACATTTTCCCAATTTCAGATCTGCCATGTGTGTTTCATTAATTATTGCAAACTGCACCTGGCCAAGCCAAGCTTGGTACTTGAGAGTTACTCATACATATATTAATTGATTGGGACAGACTTGTCCATGGGTGATGAAAAGCCACTGTATTAATGTATTGTTCTCAAGGAGCAGATGCTCTTAACACATGGGCCTCTTATATCATGAATGTCATTGAATGTACAAATTGGATCTCTAGGGAATTGATTGATTGTATTAATTGTCATTGTATGTATGTACTTGTGATGTTGTGATGCTGGCAGCTTGACTGCCAGCTGTCATGTTGTAATTGCTTGAATTGCTTGCTGGCCACAGGCCATTGGTTGATGGGTTTCTCCCAATGATATAAATATGGGAGTTTTACCAATAAACTTTAGATTCTATCTGACTAGTGAAAGAGTATATCTTGCATTTGTGTTTATTCCATCTGATATGCTTTTACTATAACCTGAATTAGATTCTACATATAACTGGAAGTTCTACAGAGCCTTATTGGTTAGTTCTCCATGCATTTAGGATAACTTAGGAGAATGCCAATAGCTTCCTTTTATAAAGTGATACACATCCTTGTGAAGTTAGGCGGTGTGTAGACTGAAGAGCAACAGTTATATCCATATTATCAAAGGTGATACTGACTGAGCACTTATTTAAGGGTCCTAGTTAGGCTTAGACCCAGCATTGCCCCTGCCCAGGGTGTCAGCGCAGACACAGCCCCATGCGCCTTGAGTGTAGTTTAACACAGTGGCAGAATTGATTAAGGCGATGGCTCCACTGTTCAACATAATTATAATTGATTGACAAATTGTTCAGCCACTACTTCACTTATATATCACACAACATATTAATGGTACACAGGCTGTACCTAAAAATGACACACTCAAAAGAGCATGTATATTTACAATGATTTAAGCACCTGTTACTTTCTTCAGATCCATTTCTCAGTGTGCCAACATGGCTTAAATCAAAGCTGAGGGCTAAGTGAACAGCACTGAATTCAGGTTTGTCAATTGTTAATCATTTGTATGGCCCTTTGTTACCTTTAATACATGTTTTATGATAAACAGCATATTTTCACAAATCTATAAAGATTGATGTCCTACTACTGACTTTAGGCTGTTATAACTCTTGTCCTGCTCAATTCCCAGAGTTGCAAGATGGCTTAAATTAAAGCTATGATTGTTCTGAACACAATGGTATGTGATACCACCACTACTTGATGTGTAATATGGCACTAATCAATGTTTTTTCTGAAATATCACATTTTCGATAGTTAAAAAAAGCTGCATTAATACCATTTTACTAAAACCCTTATAACTCAGGTCTGACACATTTCCCAGCTTGCCAACATGGCTTAAATGAAAGCTGAGATTCTAAGGAACAAAATGGTATATGGCTCATAATTTCTGCATCAAAGTCCCACGGGGTTTATTTTCAGTCCATTTGCTCCCGGACTAAGATGCTTATATTTGAGCAAGAGTCTTCAAATTGTCAGGAATACATCTTGAGGTATCAAGGAAACAGATGGCCAAGCATCTTTGAGGCACAATATATTTAAGTTGTTATTTTGTTGCCATGGAAACGGCAAGATGGGGAACCCAGTGCAGCTCATTTTTCTAGTTAACTTAGCGTTGTGTTTTCCCTGAAATCTAGGGTCAAATTATGTTAAAAAGGACTGCAAACCTGTGCAGGGTCTTCTGGCAATTGTGATTGTAACTTTATGATGTCACAACGTTGAGCCAATCCATTGTTTAGCCGTTTAAACCTGATTTTTTCCTGAACACCCCTCGTACCTTGCCCTGTCAACCCTTTCAAATTTTTGGACCCTGGCTCCCTGACTGTATGGCCACGGATATTCCGGATACCTCTATGCCGGATACCCCGCTTACCACTACTAAATATACCAGATCCAGATATAACCTCTGAATCAGCCAAATTTTATCAATGCACTGCTACCTTCTTCTTCTTAAACAGCTCAGAATCTGGAGAAAATCTATTTTATATAGCTTTAGATTCTATGCATAGAGGGAAGAAAATGATTCATTGCTCCTATTATTGCTCTTGAGCATTCCAGCATGATTTGCTAAATAAAGCTATTTTTAAGTTTAATAACTTTGTTCTTTTCACTGCGGAAGATAAATGTTACATGGTAGTTAATGCCAAGGTGTGATGACATAATCAATTTTATAGTCTTAACCATTTGATGGACTGATTATAAAGTGTGACATTACCATGGTTGTGTTGCCATTCACATTGAATTGGTATTATATAAATATCCCAATATTTATGATACCCCCCGTCATGTTGGGAGAAGTGATTATATACCATCTATGTTTCACAAAGTCTGGTTTGGTATTATTGCTTCCTGGTTGAATCTGTCATGATGATTGTAAACACTAGGTGTCGCGGTTGTTGATATATGTGTGAAGCTCCATCTGGTGTCAATAAATATTCCATCTTGTGTCAATAAATACGCATTCCTTCTTATGGCAGCCAACAACATGTCGTGCTATTATTAATAAGCAGCAACCGAAGCTCACATCAAAATGCTGTGATGTGATCTCAAAATTGTCAATGGGACAACTAAATACCTGGGTCTTACTCTTAGGGCTGTGATGTGATCTCAAAATTGTCAATGGGACAACTAAATACCTGGGTCTTACTCTTAGGGCTGGTGAAAAATGACCTCTAAACATTAACCGCTTAGAATGCGGCTTTACACACACCAAGCCTTTTTTTCCAACTATACGCAAAATATCAATTCAGGAATATGCATGTATTATTGACAACTTTAGCAGTTCTTCAGATAATTATTGGCTACCTGTTGAACTTGGGCACATGTTTGTTTATCAAAAATGACATCGACCTACAATCGTTGCGCATTGACCAATCAGGGACAGGGTGGGGCCTAAAGTTTGAACACTCCGTCGAATGAGCACTTTGGGTTCCCCGCATAGTTAATGAGTGGGCATGAAACCACTCATGTGGGTTGGCTACTATATATCAGCCGAGCATGACCACAAGGGGGCTCTACTGAGCCAAGCGATTTTCCTTACGGAGAACTTTTTTACAGGAAGGTGCTGCCCCTGGTGTAAATTCATGGTTCCCACTGACCCTCACTGATTGTGGTCCTCATCCAGTGTCCAGAGTGGCATGGATTGTGTTATGTCACAATATTTTCTTTCGGAAATGGATTGATTTTTATCTAATCAGAATTAAAAGCCAACATGTGGCTGTTGACACTAGCCAGAAAAAGTTGTATATATATATATGTGATGACTGTTGCCTACAAATGCCAAAAAAAGACATAGGCCTGCCCCCCCCCCGCGGGAGACACCAGTATTAACAGCAGCTGACAGCCAATAAGGGGGTGACCATTTCATATCAAGGGGGGGTTAGAGTTTTGTTTACAATAAATAATTTCCTACTTACAGTGCTCAGTTTTGGTGAAATCAATTCTTTGTCGCCCGTCTTTGAATAAAAATTTCTGCTCAGGGTATTTCTTAACAAGGTTTGATTTAGGAATGAATATTTGGCAACTTTGTGAGCTTGAAATAACTAATTACTCCTGCCGTTACCGTGAAATAAGTAATTTCCCTCCCAGAAAAACTCCAAGCCTCCCTGGAAATTAAATGGTCGCCCCGTAATCATTTACTACTCTTATGTTATGTGCTTTGGATTTTATAATATTTAACTTAGTAGGCCTGTATTTGAGTTGTATCTCTGATATTGATGCTTTTGCTAAAAATAAAACGACTAATTTTGTCTAAGAGTCCAGTTTTTGTATCGCAGTGTGTTCTACTTTTGGACATTTATAATTCTAACTTCAAAGATGTTACTACTTAAATCAATCACACAGCAGAATTGATGACAAATTGCAGTTTTGGAGATTAAAACATATTTTATTCAAACGAGAATATCAAAAGTATGAAGAATAAATACCAAAAGTATGAAGAATATCAAAAGTATAAAGAATATCAGAAGTATGAAGAACATCAAAAGTATGAAGAACATCAAAAGTGTGAAGAATATAAAGAGTATCAAGCACATTAAGCATAAGAAGAATATCAAAAGTATAAACAAGTTCATACGTGATACAATTTATTGTACAATTGATCTTTATTTGATAGTCTGATACTCAACACCAGGAGGCTTGTTTGGTGACAAAAATAATACTGGAATTATGAAAATCATTATTGTGTTATCACTAGGTTATAAATTACAGAGACATAACATCAAAGTTCACACAAATTTGAGTAAAACCACTCTATCATTTCAATTACGCCTACAATTAAAATTGATTGTCCTTATAAGCTACAATATAAAAGGGAAGTTTCAATTTTATAATTTGACATTTCAGAAATGTATCCATCCTTAAAGCTAAACCATTGTTAATTAAGTTACAATATATTATGTATCCGTATCTGCCTTGTTAACATTACATTGTAACAGAATAACATTGAACAATTCCCGTTGTAAGTCATCACCAGAACTCCCTTCCACAAAACTTCATTTGAAAGGATAATTGAACATAATGATGCCTCTTGTACTATTAAGCCATTAAACTTCCCTCTTACAATTTATTGATTTATGTAAATTCCTCATTGCAGTGGCGGATCCAGACAGGGAAACTTAGAAGGGCCCCAGGCATCCTTTCAGCATTTTTGAAGCCAACATTTTTTCATATTTTGTGCATAATGTAATTTCCATCTCAGTGGCCCCCTGCCCCCCCCCCCACCCATGGTTCCGCCATTGATTGACAACATTTTAAATGAATTTTAAAAAAGCCTATTTTAGGTCACAACCAACATTCTGCTCTGAACCTAGCTAAAAAAAAAAAGCGAGAAAACCCAAAAATATCTATACATACAAACTTATTTCATAAAAAATACTGTCTACAACAAACATACAATATTTTATGCACTGACATCATTTAGCTAATAAAGAAAAACATTATCAATACAAACTTTATACAATTTTTCTCTTCAAAAGATATAAAAATATGCATATACAAACTTATTTCATGAAAAATACAGTCTACAATTTGTTCTTGACAAACGTACGATGTATTATGTATGGACAACATATTACATGATAAATACAAACATTATCTACATAAAAACCATTCTTCAAACATCAATATATGCATACAGATACGTTTTAAAAACATACACAGTCATTTCAGTTTCTGTGATTTACCCCTCATTCAAACTACGTAAAGCGCCATTATCAATTAAGTTATCTGAATCTCCTCTGGAAAGCCACTAATAATATAAACCATGTGAACATCGAATATCATCAAAGCTTCCATTTACAAAACCTTCCTTTTTTTTAAAATAAAGAGCTATTTCAGTAATTGGCTACAGGGACTACCCTTCCATATTGGCTAGGGCTTTTGGCCCTAAATTACACAGTCATCATCATAGGGCCTATGCATGTAATTTGAATTAGACTAAACTTAGCTGCATGAATATATTTGATAATCTGTCATAGTCCTCTGGTTCATTAAAAAATATGACTGATATTTGACTGAACAGAATGACTAGGAAATGGCAGGTCAACAACTAGGAAATGGCAGGTCAACAACTAGGAAATGGCAGGTCAACAACTAGGAAATGGCAGGTCAACAACTAGGAAATGGCAGGTCAACAACTAGGAAATGGCAGGTCAACAACTAGGAATTGGCAGGTCAACAACTAGGAAATGGCAGGTCAACAACAAGGAAATGGCATGTCAACAACTAGGAATTGGCAGGTCAACAACTAGGAAATGGCAGGTCAACAACTAGGAAATGGCAGGTCAACAACTAGGAAATGGCAGATCAACACCAGCAAGTACTTTTAGTGCTTGAGACCTCCATTGCAAGAGGAATCTTGGAATCCTTCTGATCACCTGTTAGGTCTTGCTGTTTTGCCTATGTAATTAAAACTTTGCATACAGTGTCAACTTTTAATTTAACTTGTGCGCAAGAACTTTTGGTCCACTTTTATGACAACCATTTGCTGATTTAAAGTAAAATGCACATATTCCTGCAAATTTGAATAATTTTATGTTCTGCTGCAGTGACAGCAACAACAACAACAGCAGCCAGCCACAGTGACTGTTTAAAGGTTTTTAAGAGCTTAACCAGAACAGCACGCAGTTTCAACGCTTGTCTGTTTATATGTGGAATCTATTGATATGAGCATCCCTAGCATTGACACCTGCATAGGCTTAACTTGTACTAGTAGCCATCATAAATTAATGTGTATGAAATTTCATAAGTCTAAGTGAGATATTGAGGTCATAGGATACACTACAAGAATAGTGGCCATTTTGTGGCAGCCAATTTGGCAACTATCTCACATATCTCTACATTTTTGCGATCCATATCAATTCACCAATACTTTACTACATTTCACTCTGAGTAATATATATTAATGTTACAGCATATACTTCAAATATGGTGGCCATTTTGGATTTCTCTACATGTTCCTGATCCACACCAATACACCATGCCTGTGCCAAGTTCATAACTCTAAATATTAAGGTCACGGCGGACGATTCAAGTATGGTGGCCATCTTGGATTTTTCTTCATATTCTTGATCCACACCATTAGGCCAATACCTGTACCAAATTTCATAGCTCAAAGTGAATAGTAAGCTCACAAATGGACACTTACAAAAACCTGACCTGGACAACAATGACGTTGACCCCGCCGATTGAGTGACAACAATAGCTCTTTGTTTTCAAAGAAAACGGACGAGCTAAAAAAAAGGCTATATAAGGAAAGAAGAAAGTGAAGGAAGGGAAGAATGAAGGGAGGAGGAAAGGAATGAGGAAGGGAATAAAAGAATGAAGGAAAAAGGGAAGAAGAAAAGAAGGGAGGTGAAATAGTCAGACAAATGGGTAGATAGACAGTCCGTCTACAAGCCCCTTGGGCACATCGACGTTGCAGCAACGTTGCAACGACTTCACACTTTTCGTCAAATGACGTAGAATTGTATGGTTGAAATTATGTTGTCACAACGTTGGGAAGCAACGTCAAATATATGACGTTAGCGTGCAAGGTTGTGGCGACGTTTTACAACATTGTGAGGCAATGTCAGGAGTTCGACGTTAGCTTGCGACGTTGTGGCAATGTTGCAAAAAAACCCCGACGTCGTGTTCACGTTGGGGCGACATAATCCCCACCATAAATATCTACGTGACCACAACCAGCCCTCCACCAATTAGCAACGTCGGGGTTTATGTCGTGTGCCCACTGGGAGGTGCTTGCACATTATTTTATATTCAGATTGCTTGTGGCCGATTATAACATGACACATGAACCCTTTTCTGTTACCGTAAAATGTGGTTATTTTGACTGCTCGGCAAGAAAATCTCATTGCACCAAAGTACGTTCCCCAAATACTATCTCATTGTTTCGAATGGTGTCCATTCTTTTATCAAAATTTTAAATAATACACTAGCAAATGATTATTAACTTCTTAGCAACCAACCAAACATTCCCATTCTTAACAAAACAGGCTCTATATGGAACCTTTAAGAGTTCTAAAAGCTGGTATAGATAAGGAACCTTCAATGGTTCATTATTAAACTTTTAAAAAGGATCTAACAGCAAACATAAACAACGCTTACATAATCCTTTTTTCTTAGCCTGGGTTCTTTATATATACCATCAAAAACCGAATGCGTTAAGAGTGTAGAACCATTCCTAGAAGGAAGGTAACACAAAGTGGGGTTGGTTTTATGTTGATGATGCTGACCAGTTTTGGAGAAGTTGCTGCTGAAAGGGTTGAGGGATCTCCGTGGCCCAGTGATGATACGCTACGGTAAGGAGAGTAGTTGTTGAGGGTGATCTTTGTTTTACTGCTTCTAAGTTAGTGATGCTATTTTTGGTCTATGGGTCCCACATCATGCTAGCATATTCTAGCAGGAGTCTCACAAGGTAGGCTACTCATGCCTTGGTGTTCTTGGGGTACTAGTTCATGTTCCTTTGTAACGTTGATTTGACTGCATTTACCAGTATTTTCCCCAGTTTTGTAGATGATCGAGGTCTTCTTGCAGCAGCTTAGTGTCAGTTTCAATTTTGAAATTATCATTATACTACACAGTTATCAGTGAACAGTGTACTGATTACAATTTGATTAATCTGTAAGATTATTGATGTAGATTAAAAACAGGAGGGGGCCAAGCCCACTATTTTCTATAATAAATGCATTTTGATTCTTGGCTTTGCACAGGTGCTAAAGTTGAGGTAGCTCCATCCACTAGACACTGTGTCACCTTCCACTGAGGAAATTGCGGATCCATTCATAAGCGTTTGTGTTTACACCATAGAACAATGTCATGGCTTTGAAGAGCAAATGCTGGCATGGCACCTTATTGAATGCCTTGAAAAATTCCAATTAGATTACAGTAGTTTGTTCATTATCATCAATATTCTTCGCGTTCACTATCATTAATGTTCTGTGGCTGAGTTGTAACACATAAGGCAATTCCTTCGATTTTTTTGTGATGCTTTTGTTTTTTGGGTTCCCTTGCCCACATGTTCCATCTTCAAAGCTCACTCTCAACTTCAGGGAATCTATTTCTTCGTTAAAAGACAAATTAGTCTGTAAAGGCCAAAGTAACCATGTTTTGCGGTACACTCTTGGATCATTGTATACTGATAGCTGAAACTGTGATGCATACTTGCGTATTTGTAGACATTGTACTATTTACCTACAGGAAAAGTTTCACACAATTCGATAACTATTTTCTATAATAAATGCATTTTGATTCTTGGCTTTGACATGATCTATGATACTGCTATTGAACGCTAAAACTATTATTACAAGCAGTTTCAAATTAGAAAAAAGTTTCATTCTAGTCATTTCCATTTACACAATTGCTCACTTTGATTCACATCTTTGACAAGGTCAGTGATGTTCACACTGAGTGCAAGTGTTTAACATTCCCCTTATTTACTGATGCAATAATTTCAAATGACAGTCACAATTTTAAAAAATGTCAAATATTTTAAATTGTATGCACTTTTTACTTCCTTAAAGGGAGTTGTTCTTCCCACAATTAGATCTGTCACATAATAATTCATATGGAACTTTTGTGGACTTAATTAAATGTTGCCCAGAGTCAAATCCTGCGTGTGCCACACAATACGACAATAATATCAAGATATCATCACCAGGATATATTCAACCACAAAAAGAAAACAATTCTCGAGTTCATGTTATTGACTAGGATGTGATTCATGTAATTGTTAAAACATTGTATGCACAATATGAATTGAAACAATATCTTGTGTGTTATCTGTTTTGATACACGCCTATGTATTTACAATAATAAACCTATATTAATATTATTTACAAGTTACACTGCACACTCCAAACAATCACAAATTGAAGCCGCTACTTCAGCTCTGGGATCAGAAGCAGATTTCTGACTATTCCAGGACTGGGTTTCAATCCTACATCCTCTTAGGCCAGTACATCCACATTCACTGTAAGCATTGGGCCACAAGGAGTGAGTGAGTTTGCGTTTTACACCCCATCAGAACCGGTGTGGCCTATACAGAGGCAATGGGGCCACAAGGAACTATGAATTTGGAGTCTCATTTCCAAAAAGCATGTTATAATGACATCCTACCAACACTTTTTTTGGAAATTTTACATAGTCAGAATTCATCATTCACATAATTGCACTTAAATCATTCAATGACAAATACTATGTACAATGTGATAGTCTCGATTGTTGCATCTCACAAATTAGTATACATTACAGCTCTGCTGAAGCCCGGATCCAGACTGGTGTTAGATGTCAATTTCCAGATTCGTGATCACATCCTACTCTCTGCAGTTCTGCAAGGAAAAATACATGGACAGTATTGATGTCTATGACAATCTTCCTTCATTTTTTAAGTACAAGGTACATGTAGGTTAGTTCCTTGAGTCGGAAACCTAAATTCATTGATATTAGTGAAGGTGTTCTCCTTCCTGACCAATTGTTTGAGTAATCACGCCCAGGCCATTAAACTGTGCTGTTCAATACCAACTAACAGGAAGACTAATTGATATATCTATGTTTGGAAAATGTGCCATTACAAGACATGTCCCAAAAATGCAGGGGGTATCCATGAGTCGGATAGTGAGCTTATTTAAGATTTTCGGCTATTTACAGTATTTTCGTGAAAAGGAGTGATTTAAGTAAATCAAAGTAATCAAGTAACATGACATAATGGCATATCCAATAGATGACGACTGACTAGCCAGATTCGCTTACCATCAATTATAAAATGTAAATAAACTCAGAAGAATGAAAAAGAATAAAAAGACTGAAAAGCAGGGTGCATTTGACTGGTTTGCTAAATGGTTAGGCGCAATGATAATAACAAGAGATTTAATAATACAATGGATAATATTTTTTGGCTTTTATGATATCTTTTATAGTTTAACTTCCAACCTGCGTGTTTTGTTTCCTATAAATCACAGCTAAACGTCCAGATAATACATATTTAAAACATTCATATAAGATCAACTTCAGCATTTATCAGGTATACAATGGGGATTATCATCAACAGATATCTAACAACAATGGAGCAAGTACACAATAACAATAATATCAAACAAAACAAAACAACAACCAAATGCTTTGTAACTGTTATAAACATTATACACATGAACACCATGTCATAATCAACATTTCAATTCTCGAAACTCGCTCAGTGAGACGAGAAAATGCTGAGTCATTAAAATCTCGAGACTTCTCGAGACTTCTCGAGAATTCTCGGTCTCATTGGAAACTCTAATGCTAATAGGAAAAATCATTTTGCGTGTCACACCACTCATCAATGAGGTCAAAAATTACCCAATGAAATATTGACACTTCATATCTATGTATTTGATTGGGCTTCTGGTGAGGTCACTGATGGCCGCTAGCAGCTGAATGTAAGTACTCATCATCTGTTGACTGTAATGACTTTATTTCTTGAAATATGAAATCATTCTGCAAAATGTATGGATGAGCTCAGTAAAGCAGATTGTTTTGAAAGTCAATGAGAAATCACCATCTTTCGTTTCTTCTGAAATTTCCATTCAATTTTATGAACCACTTTGAAGGGAGAAACGTTAATCACAATTCTTTCATTTTTGTGAAAGTTAAATGACCTGTATATCTTAATTGATTGAAACTTGTTTTGTGCCATTTAAATTTTTGTCTGCTCTAGCAATATATTCAGGTTGTAATCCTGAAGTCAGACATCAGGTTGTAGTAGGCCTAACCTTGAGTTGGACACTTTTAGTGGGAATTTTAAAATTAGCGAACTGAGAGCTGCCAATTTGGTACTGATCTTTTATTTCAGACTTTCTTAATCTATTAAAAGGCACATTCTGATTTATGAATATTTCTGTTAATAGACAAATTTAGTGTTTTTCTTAATTTTGAGTATGCATTTTAGTAAATTTTAATAATTATGATTTGGAATATATGTTATGGAGGTCTACTGTAACATATGGAGATATCCAATCAGCCTGAAATAAAATACAAGAACAGCCATTTTTAAAGTGACAGGCTCATAACAGTCCTCGTCATACTTAGGTGGAATCTCAAGTTCTTTTCTATGCTGTTGAACTGTGATGTCAGAGATGACACTAATCTACCATTGCAATATATTTAAATTAACTTCAAGCTGTGATGTCATTTTAAACTGGGTCAGATTCCCCAGCTTCTAGCCAATGCAAACTCAGTGTCAGAGTGAAAATTGGGTCTGGGAAAACCCATGCAAGTTTGACATCACAGCCTCTCAGCCAATGGGCTGCCAGAACAAATATAGTATTACATAACATAAGGCATGTGTTTAAAAACAAATTGTCAAAGCCTTCTGTTTATACCAACTTCCATCAAAGTTTAAAGTTGTAAGTTAGCAAGTTTGTAGATTAAGGTGGCTCGATACTCGTGAACTTTCCGAGATAGGATTTCTCAAAAATAGTTTAGAATGATCCAAAATATAGTTTATAGCAAAGATATGCAAAAAAAGTGGTCGCTACCAGCCTTTAAAAAAATATATTTAAGATTATGCACGAGAAAGTCAGTTCACCCAAACCTGAAAAACTGAATTTTTTTCTTAAATTTTTTACTGTGAAGTTTTCCCTGCTATTCCGTGGTCATGCATCCAATATTATGCAATGAAGCATGAAATTAAAGAAGACACTTGAAGGGAAAAGAATCTGACCCAGTTTGAAATGACATCACAGCTTGTAGTTAATTTACATTTATTGCAAAGCCAGAATAGAGTCATCTCTGACATCACAGTTCAACAGCATAGAAAAAAAACTTGAGATTCCACGTAAGTATGACAAGGACTGTAAATAAATCTCACAAAAGAAGTAAGTATAGAGCTCTTCGATTAAATAATTTTGGAGGACTATGCCTATTGCCTAAACATGCTATATAATACAGATCTTAGAACAATCTCAAGGCATATCTGAAAGCAAGATCAGTGAATTATACTATTATCTCAACAATTACCAATATTACTGTAAGATCAAATTATACCAACATAAAATAGTCTTTTTGATTTCTTTAAATCAGTACTGTTCATGAAGAATACGAGAAAGAGGGCAGAAAGGCTATGGCTATAGCTCATTGTGCCCCAATGCCCCAGGGTCTTGGCACAATGAGCAGCCTGCATCTTTTTTAAAAACAAAATTTGATTATTTTAAAAATTAAGAATATAAGTAACCACTACCCAGCTATTTACCATTGAAACTTAAGGCTCACCAGAGCAAAACATCCAAAGCGGCTCATGGTGCCCACTCTCCCCTATCAAAGAGGTGTCCCCCGGGTTAGGGTACAGCGTCTGCCCCAATATCCCTCGGGTTAGGGTACAGCGTCTGCCCCAATATCTCCAAAATGTCATGCACTTTTGCAGCATTGTAATTTCTCAATGGCACAGTTATATTTCATAGAAAAAGAACTTTAATTTGAATACTTAAAATTAATAGTTTCCATTGAGGAGAAGACGCAATTGTGTGCGGATATTTTTTTACTGGGAAAAACTACTGGGGCAGATGATGTACGTTACCCCTAGTGACCCCTACAGCTGGCAATATGACAAAAAAAAACTATTTCATGAGTACCCCCCCAGGTAACCTCAACCCTTGTCATTAAAATGGCAAAATAAATTTTTTATGAGTACCCCTGACATTACCCCCAAGCTAGCAAAAAAAAATTCACGAATACCCTGAAGGTGACCCCAAGCCTAGTGAAATAAAAACCAAAAATTGTATTTTTAATGTGTACCTGGAGCTGATCCACTCTCAGATTCGGCAGTAGGGTTGTCATCGTTAAATCTGCTGATGCTCTACTCTCAGGTTTGGTAGGAGGGTCCCTCGCTGTTAAATTTTCTGATGCTCCGTTCTCAGATCTGGCAGGAGGGTCCGTCATTCTTAAATATGCTGATGCTCTGCTCTCAGGTTTAGTAGAAGGGTCCCTTGTGGTTAAATCTGCTGATGCTCCACTCTCATGAAAATACGCAATAAACTATCTATCAAAACACTGGATTTGAAGTTAAAGATTGGAAAACTGACCATGTGTCATGAGACTATGGCATTTAATCAAATAACTCTTAGGCAGGATGCGTTACATTAAGAATTTAGAAAAAATGAACTGGAAGTATGAGTCTACTTATGTTAAAATATATAGGGGAACATGATTCTTAAAATCATCTCAAGGTATATCGTAAAACAAAATTAACATCATAAATAATTTATCAGAACTACAATCACTTCCAACTTCCCTGTATAATTTGGAATTATACTTGGGTGACTTGGTCAATTTGATTAAAATAAATCACTGTTCAACTGATTGGCTTTCAACAACGAAAGGAATTGTTTTGGTTATTACACATTCTCTACCAGCACTAAATTACAACTTTGGAAAACTGAACTGGCAAACTTTGATTTAAATAAATCACTCCAAAGAAATTTAATTTTAATAGAGTATACCAGGATTCAAGAACTATGACATTTGTCACAATAACAAATGTTATTCAGGGGAATACTAAGAAATTGTCTTGGCATGGATACAACATGGAGTAGAGTGGCCTACAATTATTGACTTTAGGCAAATTACCTGGTTTCAACATATTTATTTATATAATTTTAATTACAAATCACTTCTTGGCAAAAAAAAGTGCTAGTAAGAATTTAATGTTAGTTGCGCCATTTTTTGACTGTATATACCTAACTGGCTTGCAAGAAGGGAAGAAATGTTTATGTTGCTGGCATATATCGTATGTACCATTTACCCAGAGTATTGGAAAGAAAAAAGACCAACTGTGATTTAAATAAATCTCACAAAAGAAGTAAATAAAGAGCTCTTTGATTAAATAATTTTGGAGGACTATGCCTAAACATGCTATATAATACAGATCTTAGAACAATCTCAAGGCACATCTGAAAGCAAGATCAATGTAAGTATACTATTATCTCAACAATTACCAATATTACTGTAAGATCAAATTATACCAACATAAAATAGTCTTTTTGATTTCTTTAAATCAGTACTGTTCATGAAGAATACGAGAAAGAGGGCAGAAAGGCTATGGCTATAGCTCATTGTGCCCCAATGCCCCAGGGTCTGGGCACAATGAGCAGCCTGCATCTTTTTTAAAGACAAAATTTGACTATTTAAAAATTAAGAATATAAGTACCCAACTATTTACCATTGAAACTTTAGGCTCACCAGTGCAAAATATCCAAAGCGGCTCATGGTGTCCACTCTCCCCTATCGAAGAGGTGTCCCCCGGGTTAGGGTACAGCGTCTGCCCCAATATCTCCAAAACGTCATGCACTTTTGCAGCATGTAATTCCTCGATGGCACAGTTATATTCCATAGAAAAAGAGCTTTAATTTGTATACTTAAAATCAACAGTTTCCATCTAGGAGAAGTCGCAATTGTGTGCGGATATTTTTTTACTGGGAAAAACTACTGGGGCAGATGATGTACGTTACCCCTGGTGACCCCTACAGCTGGCAATATGACAAAAAAAAAACTATTTCATGAGTACCCCCCCAGGTAACCTCAACCCTTGTCATTAAAATGGCAAAATAAATTTTTTATGAGTACCCCAGACGTTACCCCCAACCTAGCAAAAAAAAATTCACGAATACCCTGAAGGTGATCCCAAGCCTAGTGAAATAAAAACCAAAAATTGTATTTTTAATGTGTACCTGGTGGTGATCCACTCTCAGATTTGGCAGTAGGGTCTGTCATTGTTAAATCTGCTGATGCTCTGCTCTCAGGTTTGGTAGGAAGGTCCCTCGCTGTTAAATTTTCTAATGCTCTGTTCTCAAATCTGGCAGGAGGGTCCGTCATTCTTAAATATGCTGATGCTCTGCTCTCAGGTTTAGTAGAACGGTCCCTTGTGGTTAAATCTGCTGATGCTCCGCTCTCATGTTTGGCAGGAGGGTCCGTCATTGTCAAATCTGCTGATGCTCTGCTCTCAGGTTTGGCTGGAGGGTCCGTTATTGTCAAATCTGCCGATGCTCCACTCTCACATTTGGCATGAGGGTCCGTCATTGTCACATCTGCTGATGGTCTGCTTTCAGGTTGAGGAGGAGGGCCGGTCATTGCTAACCTGCTGATGCTCCACTCTCACACGTAGGAGAAAGGCACATCATCGTTCAATATACGGATGCTCCATTCTCGGGTAAGGTAGGAGGGCCCATCATCGTTAAATATGCTGATGCTCCATTCTCAGGTTGAGTAGGAGGGCCAGTCATCGTTAAACAAGCTGATGCTCCAATCTCAGATCTAGTAGAAGGGCCCGTCATCATTAAATATGCTGATGCTCCACTGTTGTGGAGTAGAAGGGCTCATCATTGTTAAATATGCCGCTGCTCTACTGTCAGGTTGGGCAGGATGGCCCATCATCGTTAAATATGTGATGCCCCATTCTCATTTTTTGTAAGACTGCCAGTCATCATTAGATATGCTGATGCTCCACTCTCAGCTTTGACAGGAGGGCCCGTTGTAATTAAATATGCTGATGCTCCATTTCAGGTTTGGCAGGAGGGCCTGTCATCATTAACTATGCTGATCCCCGCTCTCAGGTTTGGTAGGAGGGTCCGTCAATGTTAAATCTGCTGATACTCCACTCAGTTTTCGTAGGAGGGTCCCTCATTGTTAAATCATCTGATGCTCTGCTCTCAGGTTTGGCAGGAGGGTCCATCAATGTTAAATATGCTGATGCTCCACTCAGTTTTTCGTAGGAGGGTCCCTCATTGTTAAATCTGCTGATGCTCCGCTCTCAGGTCTTGCAGGAGGATCTGTCATTGTCAAATCTGCAGACACTCCACTCATGGCAGGAAGGTCCGTCATTGATAAATCTGCTGATGCTCTGCTCTCAGGTTTGGCATGAGGGTCCGTCATTGTTAAACTGCTGATGCTCAGCTCTCAGGCTTGGCTGCAGGGTGCGTCATTGACAAATCTGCTGATGCTCCGCTCTCACTTTTGGCAAGAGGGTCCGTCATTGTCAAATCTGCTAATACTCTGCTCTCAGGTTTGGAAGGAGGGTCCGTCATTGTTAAATATGCTGATGGTCCTCTCAGTTTTTGTAGGACTGCCCGTCATTGTTAAATCTGCGGATGCACCTCTCTTCGGTTTGGCATGAAGGTCCCTCATGGTTAAATCTGCTGATGCTCTGCCCCCAGGTTTTGCTGTAGGGTCCATTATTGTCAAATCTGCTGATACCCCGCCCTCACATTTGGCAGGAGGGTCCGTCATTGTTAAATATACTGATACTCCACTCTTAGGATTGGTAGGAGGGCCAGTCGTCGTTGAATACCCTGATGCTCCATTCTCTGGCTTAGTAGAAAGGCACTTCATAGTTAAATATATGGATGCTCCACTCTCGGGCTTGGTAGGTGGGTCTATCATCGTTAAATATGCTGGTGCTCCATTCTCAGGTTTAGTAGGAGGGCTTGTCATCATAAAATATGCTGATGCTCCACTCTAAGGTTTGGTAGGAGGGTCAATCATCATTAAATATGCTGATGCTCCACTCTCAGATTTAGTAGAAGGGCCCATTATCGTTTAATATACAGAAGCTCCACTCTCAGTAGGAGGGCCAGTCATCATTAGATGGGCTAATGCTCCACTATCAGGTTAGGTAGGAGGGTCCGTCATCGTTAAATATGCCGATGCTCCACTTCAGGTTTGGCAGGAGGGCCTGCCATCATTAACTAAGTTGATCCCCTGCTCTCAAGTTTGGCAGGAGGGTTTATAATTGTCAAATCTGCTGATGCGCCGCTCTCAGGTTTGGCAGGAGGGTCCGTCATTGTTAAATATGGTGATGCTCCACTCAGTTTTTCGTAGGACTGTCCGTCATTGTTAAATCTGCTGATGATCTACCCTCAGGTTTCGCTGCAGCGTCCATTATTGTCAAATCTGCTGATGCTCTTCTCTCAGGTTTGGTAGGAGGGCCAGTCAGCATTAAATAAGCTGATGCTCAACTCTCAGGCTTAGTAGAAAGGCATGTCATCGTTAGATATGCTGATGCTTCACTTTCAGGTTTAGTAGGAGAGACAGTCAGCGTTAGATGTGCTGATGTTCCACTCTCAGGTTTGGTAGGAGGGCCAGTCATCGTTAAATATGCTGATGCTTAACTCTCAGGCTTAGTAGAAAGGCATGTCATCGTTAGATATGCTGATGCTTCACTGTCAGGTTTTGTAGGAGAGACTGTCATCGTTAGATGTGCTGATGTTCCAATCTCAGGTTTGGTAGGAGGGTCCGTCATCGTTAAATATGCCGCTGATCGGATCTCAACCTTGAATGATGGGCTCAGTAGGAGGGCCAGTCATCATTAGATGGGCTAATGCTCCACTATCAGGTTAGGTAGGCGGGTCCGTCATAGATAAATATGCTGATGCTTCATTTCAGGTTTTGCAGGAGAGCTTCTCATCATTAACCATGCTGATCCCCTGCTCTCAAGTTTGGCAGCAGGGTTAATAATTGTCAAATCTTCAGATGTGCCGCTCTCAGGTTTGGCAGGAGGGTCCATCACTGTTTAATATGCTGATGCTCCAATCGGTTTACGTAGGACTGTCCGTCATTGCTAAATCTGCTGATGCTCCACTCTCAGTTTTGGTAGGAGTGTCACTCATAGTTAACTCTGCTGATGCTCTGCTGTCAGTTTTGGTTGGAGGGTTCCTCATTGTTAAATCTTCGGATGCTCCGCTCTCAGGTTTGGCTGGAGGGTCCGTCATCGTTAAATACGCTAATTCTCCACTCTCAGGTCTAGTTGAAGGGCCCATCAGAGCCACTCTCAGGTTTGGCAGGAGTGTCCATCATTGCTAATTCTCCTGATGCTCTGCTCTCAGCTCGGGTAGGAGGGTCAGTCATCGTCAAATATGCTGATGCTCCACTCTCAGATTTAGTAGAAGGGCCCATCATCGTTAAATATGCTGATGCTCCACTGTTGGGTTCCGCAGGAGGGCCTATCATTGTTAAATATGCCGATGCTCCAATCTCAGGTTTGGTAGGAGGGTCCGTCATCGTTAAATATACCGATGCGCCGCTCTCAGCTTTGGCAGTAGGGCCCATCATAGCTAAATGCTGATGCTCCATTTCAGGTTTGGCAGGAGGGCCTGTCATCATTGAATATGCTGATCCCAGCTCTCAGATTTGGCAGGAGGGTCCGTCATTGTCAAATCTGCTGATGCTCCATTCTCAGTTTTGGCAGGAGGGCCGTCATTGTTAAATCTTCTGATGCTCTGTTCTCAGGTTTGGTTTAAGTTCCATCATTGTCAAATCTGCTGATGCGGCACTCTCAATTTTGGTAGGAGGGTCCCTCATATCTAGATCTGCTTGTGGTCCACAGGTTTGCTAGGAGTGTCCATCATTATTAAACCTACTGATGCTCTGCTCTCAGGTTTGTTATGAGGGTCCCTCGTTGTTAAATCTTCTGATGCTCTGCTCTCAGGTTTGGCAGCAGGGTCCATCATTGTTAAACACGCCCTTGCTCTGCTTTCAGGTTTAGTAGAAGGATCCCTCGCGGTTAAACATGCTGATGCTCCGCTCTTAGGTTTGGCAGGAGGGTCCCTCATGGTTAAATCTGTTGACTTTGGCTCTTTGATTTGGCAGGGAGGGGCGGTTATGGGTAAATCTTCTGTAGTTCCGCTCTCAGGTTTGTCAGGAGGGTCCGTCTTTATCAAATCTGTTGATGCTCCACTCTCAGTTTCGGCAGGAGGGCCTGTCGTCGTTAATCTGCTGATGCTATGTTCTCAGGTTTGGCAGGAGGGCCCGTCATTGTTAAATCTGCAGATGCTCTGCTCTCAGGTATGGCTGGAGGGTCCTCCATTGTCAAATATGCTGATGCTCTGCTCTCAGGCAAGCATGAGGGCCCATCAATGATGAATCTGCTGTTGCTCCACTCTCAGTTTCGGAAGGATTGCCTGTCGTCGTTAAATCTTTAGATGCTCAGCTCTGAGGTTTGGCAGGAAGGCCTGTCATCATTAAATATGCTGTTGCACCACTCCCAGTTTTGGAAGGAGGGTCCATCAAAGTCAATTCTGCTAATGCTCCATACTTAGGTTTGGTAGGAGGGCTCGTCATCATCATCATTACATATGATAGCGCTCTGCTCTCAGATTTTGCAGGAGGGCCAGTCATCAATAAATATGCTGATACTTTGCACTAAGGTTTGGTAGGATGGCGAGTTGTCATTAAATACTCTGATGCTGCATTCTCATGTTTGGCAAGAGGACCACTCTTCGTTAATTATGCTGATGCTCAGCTCTCAGATTTGGCAGGAGGGTCCGTCATTGTTAAATATGCTGATGCTGTGGTCTCAAGTTTGGCAGGAGGGTCCCTCGTGGTTAAATCTGCTGATGCTCCGCTCACAGGTTTGGCAGGAGAACCCATCATTGTTTAATAAGCTGATGCTCCGCTCTCAGGTTTGGTAGGAGGGCCAGTCAAATATGCTGATGCTTCTCTCTCATGTTTTGCATGAGGACCAATCATCTTCAAATATGCTGAAGCTCCACTCTCAGGTTTGACGGTAGGGCCTGTCATCACTAACTATGCTGATCCCCTCTCTCCGATTTGGCAGAAGGGTCCGTCATTGTTAAATCTGCTGATGCACTGCTCTCAGGTTTCGTAGGAGGGCGAGTTATCTTTAAATATGCTGATGCTCCACTCTCAGATTTGGCGGGAGGGTCCGTCATTGTTAAATCTGATGATGCTCCGCTCTCAAGTTTGGCAGCATGGTCCATCATTGTCAAATATGTTGTTGCTCTGCTCTCAGGTTTGCAGGATGGTCCATTATTGTTAAATCCACTGATGCTTCGTACTCAGGTTTGGCAGAAGGGTCCTTCATTATTAAATCTGCTGATGCTCTGCTCTCAGTTTTGGCAGGAGGGTCCGTCACTGTCAAATCTGTTTGTTGCTCTGCTCCCAGGTTTGCAGGAGGGTCCGTCTTTGTTAAATCTGCTGATGCTCCACTCTCAGGTTTGACAGGATGACCCATTGTCGCTAAATATTCTGATGTTCAGCTCTCAGATTTGACAGGAGGGTCCATCATCGTTAAATCTGTTGATGATCTGCCCTCAGGTTTTGCAGGAGGATCCGTCATTGTCAGATCTGTTGATGGTCCGTTCCCAGGTTTGGCAGGAGGGTCCGTTATTTTCAAATCTGTTGATGCTCTGCTCTCAGGTTTTGCAAGAGGGTCCATCATTGTCAAATCTGCTGATGGTCGCTCTCAGGTTTGGCAGGAGGGTCCATCATTGTTAAACATGCCCTTGCTCTGCTTTCAGGTTTAGTAGAAGGATCCCTCGCGGTTAAACATGCTGATGCTCCGCTCTTAGGTTTGGCAGGAGGGGTAAAAATCTGTTGATTTGGCTCTTTGATTTGGCAGGGAGGGGCGGTTATGGGTAAATTTTCTGTAGTTCCGCTCTCAGGTTTGTCAGGAGGGTCCGTCTTTATCAAATCTTTGATGCTCCACTCTCAGTTTCGGCAGGAGGGCCTGTCGTCGTTAATCTGCTGATGCTATGTTCTCAGGTTTGGCAGGAGGGCCCGTCATTGTTAAATCTGCAGATGCTCTGCTCTCAGGTATGGCTGGAGGGTCCTCCATTGTCAAATATGCTGATGCTCTGCTCTCAGGCAAGCATGAGGGCCCATCAACGATGAATCTGCTGTTGCTCCACTCTCAGTTTCGGAAGGATTGCCTGTCGTCGTTAAATCTTTAGATGCTCAGCTCTGAGGTTTGGCAGGAAGGCCTGTCATCATTAAATATGCTGTTGCACCACTCCCAGTTTTGGAAGGAGGGTCCATCAAAATCAATTCTGCTAATGCGCCATACTTAGGTTTGGTAGGAGGGCTCGTCAGCATCACCATTACATATGATAGTGTTCTGCTCTCAGATTTTGCAGGAGGGCCAGTTATCAATAAATATGCTGATACTTTGCACTAAGGTTTGGTAGGAGGGCGAGTTGTCGTTAAATACTCTGATGCTGCATTCTCAGGTTTGGCAAGAGGACCACTCATTGTTAATTATGCTGATGCTCAGCTCTCAGATTTGGCAGGAGGTTCCGTCATTGTTAAATATGCTGATGCTGTGGTCTCAAGTTTGGCAGGAGGGTCCCTCATGGTTAAATCTGCTGATGCTCCGCTCTCAGGTTCTGCTCAGGGTGCGTCATTGTTAAATCTGCTGATGTTCTGCTCTTAGGTTTGGCAGGAGGTTCCGTCATTGTTAAACATGCCCTTGCTCTGCTTTCAGATTGGCAGGAGGATCCCTCGTGGTTAAATCCCCCCCAATGCTCCGCTCTCAGGTTCTGCAGGAGGGTACTTCATTGTTAAATCTGCTGATGTTCCACTCTCAGGTTTGGCAGGAGGGCCCGTCATTGTTTAATATGCTGATGCTTCTCCCTCAGGTTTGGCAGAAGAATCCATCATAGTTAAATAAGCTGAAGCTCCACTCTCAGGTTTGGTAAGAGGGCCAGTCAATGTTAACGTCCATTATTTTCAAATCTGTTGATGCTCTGATCTCAGGTTTGGCAGGAGGGTCTGTTATTGTTAAATCTGCTGATGTTCTGCTCTTAGGTTTGGCAGGAGAATCCGTCATTGTTGAACATGCTCTTGGTCTGCTTTCAGGTTAAGTAGAAGGATCCCTCGTGGTTAAACATGCTGATGCTCCGCTCTTAGGTTCGGCAGGAGGGTCCCTCATGGTCAAATCTGGTGATGCGATGCTCTCAGGGTTTGGCAGGAGGGTTAAACATTGTTAAATCTCCTGTAGTTCTGCTCTCATGTTTGGCATGAGGGTCTGTCATTGATAAATATGCTGATGCTCTGTTCTCGGGTGTGGCAGGAGGGTCACTCATGGTTATATCTGCTGATGCTCTTCTCTCAGGTTTGGCAGGAGGGTCTGTTATTGTTAAATCTGCTGATGTTCTGCTCTTAGGTTTGGCAGGAGAATCCGTCATTGTTGAACATGCTGATGCTCTGGTCTCAAGTTTGGCAGGAGGGTCTCTCATGGCTATATCTGCAGATGCTCCGATCTCGATTTGGCAGAGGGGTCTGTCATTGCTGAATCTGCTGATGCTCTGCTCTTGGGTTTGGCAGGAGAATCCACCATTGTTAAACATGCTGATGCTCTGGACTGATGGTTATATCTGCTGATGCTGCGCTCTCAGGTTTGGCTGAATGGATCGTCACTGTTAAATCTGCTGATTCTCTGCTCATGGGTTTGGCAGGAGAATCCATCAGTGTTAAACACGCAGATGCTATAGTCTCAGGTTTGACAGATGGGTCTGTCATGGTTAAATGTGCTGATGTTCCACTCTCAGGTTTGGTAGGGGGGTCACTCATGCTTATGTCTGCTGATGCTCCTCTCTAAGTTTTAGCAGGAGGGCCTGTCATCGTTAAACCTGCTGATGCTCCACTCTCAGGTTTGACATGAGGGCCTGTCATCGTCAAATATGCTGATGCTTCTCCCTCAGGTTTGGCAGGAGAACCCATCATCGTTAAATAAGCTGGTGCTCCACTCTCAGGGTTGGTAGGAAGGCCAGTCAACGGTAAATATGCTGATGCTTCTCTCTCAGGTTTGGCAGGAGAACCCATCGTTGTTAAATAAGCTGATGCTCCACTCTCAGGTTCGGTAGGAGGGCCCGTCAATGTTAAATATGCTGATGCTTCTCTCTCAGGTTTGGCAGGAGAACCCATCGTTGTTAAATAAGCTGATGCTCCACTCTCAGGTTCGGTAGGAAGGCCAGTCAACGTTAAATATGCTGATGCTTCTCTCTCAGGTTTGGCAGGAGAACCCATCATCGTTAAATGAGCTGATGCTCCACTCTCAGGTTCGGTAGGAGGGCCAGTCAACGTTTAATATGCTGATGCTTGTCTCTCAGGTTTGACATGAGGATCCATCATCTTTAAATATGCTGAAGCTCCACTCCAGGTTTGGCGGTAGGGCCTATCATCATTAACTATGGCGATGCTGCGCTCTCAAATTTTGGTAGGAAGGCCAGTCATCATTAGATATACTGATGCTTCACTCTCGGGTTTGGTAGGAGGGCCAGTAGTTGTTAGATATGCTGATCCTCCACTCTCAAGTTTGGAAGGATGGCCAGTCATCGTTAAATATAGCGATGCTGCACTCTCAGGCTTGGGAGGAGGGCATGTCATCATTAAATATGCTGATGCTCCATTCCCAGGTTTGGTAGGAGGGCCTGTCGTTGTTAAATATGCTGATACTCATCTGCTCCCAGGCTTGGCAAGAGGGTCCGACAGTCCGTAATTGTCAAATACGCTGTTAAGGACCGTCGGACATCGTTAAATATGCTGATGCTCCACTCTCAGATTTGGTAGGAAGGCCAGTCATCCTTTGATATGCTGATGCTCCGCTCTCAGGTTCTGTAGGGGGGAACTCATCGTTAAATATGCTGATACTCCACTTTCAGTTTTAGCAGGAGGGCTGGTTATGGCTAAATATGCTGATGCTCCACTCTTTGGCTTGGTAGGAGGGCCAGTCATCTTTAAATATGTTGATGCTTCGCTCTCAGGTTTGGTAGGATGGCCCATCATCGATAAATATGCCGATACTCAGCTCTCAGCTTGGGCAGGAGGGCCAATTATACTTAAATATGCTGATGCTCCATTTCAGGTTTGGCAGGAGGTCCAGTCATCATTAACTATTCTGATCCCCCGCTCTCAGGTTTGGCAGGAGGGCCCGTCATTGTTAAATCTGCTGATGCTCTGCTCTCAGATTTGTTAGGAGGTATGTCATTGTCAAATCTGACGATGCTCAGCTCTCAGGTCTAGCAGGAGGGTCTGTCATTGTTCAATCTGCTGATACTCTGCTCTCAGGTTTGGCAGTAGGGTCCGTCATTGTTAAATCTACTGATGCTCAGCTTGACTGGAAGGTCCATCATCGTTACAAAATGCTGATGCTCCACTCTCGGTTTGGCAGATAAATATATAAACAAAAATATATAAATATGCCAATGCTCCACTATCAGCTTGGGCAGCAGAATCTGTCGTTGTCAAATCTGCTGATGCTCTGCTCTCAGGTTTGGCAGGAGGATCCTTTATTGTCAAATATGCCGATACTGCAAACTCAGGTTTGGCAGGAGGGTCTGTCATTGTTAAATCTGCTGATGCTCTGCTCTCATGTTTGGTAGGAGGGTCCGACGTTGTTAAACTGCTGATGCTCCGTTCTCAGGTTTTGTTTGATGGTCCGTCATTTTCAAATCTTCTGATGCTCCAAGCTGTGAACCATCAGCTTGTGGTGAGTTAAGATATGTTCCAAATTGAGGGGGAAGGTCTGGTCTTAGTGATGAAAGAGGGCCTTCTTCTAGAGTTAAATACGCTGCACTACTCTTAGGTTTAGTGAGATGTCTTGGTTCATCTGAAGTAGCAGTGGCATAGCTGTAGATCTGAGACTCTGGCTCTGATACTCCTGGTTGTGAACCATCAGCTCGTGGTGAGTTAAGATATGTTCCAAATTGAGGGGGAAGGTCTGGTCTTGGTGATGAAAGAGGGCCTTCTTCTAGAGTTAAATACGCTGCACTACTCTTAGGTTTAGTGAGATGTCTTGGTTCATCTGAAGTAGCAGTGGCATAGCTGTAGATTTGAGACTCTGGCTCTGATACTCCTGGTTGTGAACCATCAGCTCGTGGTGAGTTAAGATATGTTCCAAATTGAGGGGGAAGGTCTGGTCTTGGTGATGAAAGAGGGCCTTCTTCTAGAGTTAAATACGCTGCACTTCTTTTAGGTTTAGTGAGATGTCTTGGTTCATCTGAAGCAGCAGTGGCATAGCTGTAAAGCTGAGACTCTGGCTCTGATACTCCAGGTTGTGAACCATCAGCTCGTGGTGAGTTAAGATATGTTCCAAATTGAGGGGGAAGGTCTGGTCTTGGTGATGAAAGAGGGCCTTCTTCTAGAGTTAAATACGCTGCACTTCTTTTAGGTTTAGTGAGATGTCTTGGTTCATCTGAAGCAGCAGTGGCATAGCTGTAAAGCTGAGACTCTGGCTCTGACACTCCAGGTTGTGAACCATCAGCTCGTGGTGAGTTAAGATATGTTCCAAATTGAGGGGGAAGGTTAGATCTTAAGGGGGTAAGATATTCGCCAAGATCAGGTTCAGTATCATGTCTTGGTGCAGATGCACTGGCAGTGGCGTAGCTGCATTGAAAATCAGCCTCTGACGTAGTACCTGGGCCACTCCGATATCCTGTGTGAGGCCTTGGTGGAGGGACTTCGTCACTTTGTTGATTGTGTGGCCTTGGTGGAGGGTGGGGAATATCAATTCCAGGCCTTGGAGGAGGGACTTCATCACTCTGCTGATTGTGTGGCCTTAGGTGAGGAATATCGATGCCAGGCATGAGTTCATAATAGGCTGAAAGTAATAAAAAAATCATTGGTTAGCTTATTGGCATCAGATTTTACTTCCATGTCATCACTTGCTGTGTGAGAGGTTATCTGGGTACTCAGGCATTTAAATATTACACAAACAACTGCATATTACTCATAGAAAGATGCAGCAGGAATTTCAAGCTTAGGGGAGAGCGGGGCACCATGAGCCGCTTTTCCGAAATTAAACTGCTAAGCCAAAAGTTTCAATGGTAAATATCTGGTTGCTTTATATAATCATAGCAAGATATCTTAGCTACAATATCCAGCGTTGTTACATTATATTCTTAATTCTTAAATAGTCAAAACATTGTCTTTAAAAATTGTAGTCTAGCGGCTCATCATGCCCCGACCCTGGGGCACCAAGAGCCATGGCATGGGGGGCTGTTTACATACATGTATTATCCTTCTCATTCAACTGTTAAGAACTGATACCTCATAAACCAGATGTTTTACTTGAAATTTTCCCTTGGCATACACCACAATATGGATCAGATGGATTTTACATATTTTTCCATGAAATAGCACAAATGTGTCCTAAAGAGCTTCTCATGTCTTGCACTATAGTTCTGGACTTATAACAGTAGAGTTGTTGTTACAATTCAGCTTTAATTGTACATTAAAACTTCATAGAAAATGGCTCATGGTGCCGTATCTCCAAGTGGCTCATGGTGCCCCCTTTGTTAATTTCATTTATTAGTGCATATCACCATTTTCGAGTTTATCATAGTATGAATGTTATGACATCATCCTAGCACATGCCTTGCCCTCTCTAAGAAGACTAAGTTCTTATTCGTTCATACTTACCTGACCCCCTGTTAACAATGAGATCTCCTACCACCTTCGTCCCCTATTCACTGCCCACAAAATAAAATGGACTCAACCAAGCCCATCGTCACGTGGGCCCTCTCCCCAATCGTCAGTTCCTTTTAAGCATGCGAGCAGGTCGCATGTCTTACGCCTTCGTCAACGATTTTAACACCCTATTCTATTAGATATTGGATGGATGTCAGTGTATTTCAAAGAATACTTACTGGATTTTCATCTGATGGACGCTGCTGGCGTTCTGGAGTCGTTTTACGACGTTATTTGACATCGAAAATTTTCGCGCCACTCAGGCTGGTTGCTATACCTACTATCATGGCCGCCGGGCAACTTTATTTCTCGGCGACGTCCATCAGAATGGCTAATTACGCATACGGTAAGCGTATTTACATCAATCTTTCGATATATTTTGAGTTTTATGAATGTTTGGGTTGTATTAACGACATTGGTGAGTCGTTTCTGACCGTTTACCCTCGGAAATCGATCGTTGCAGTCGCTTTTACGACGGGCGATAATGGAGGTTTTTGAATATTTACACTTAGTGGAGTGAATGTTTTCAACTGAAACACAGTTTTAAATGACTTTCAGGGTTTGGTGCCCTTACTAAAGTACTTTTTTGAATATTTGGTGATGTTTTCACTTTTGTGTATTGCAGTTCCACATGTGAGGCCAGAGCAGTCATCTGTCAAGGCAGACCAGACCAGGCTCTGATGTGACACTGCACAGAGGTAGCAGGCTGACAGTTCCATGGATGGTTGGAATCACAACACGAACAGCCCTTACATGTCACTTTCCTGAAGATGGATGGCGGACACTTAGGTTCGGAGGGGAACCGCTGAATTCTGCCACTGATGAAGCTACAATGCGTGGTGCAAAGCTAGCTGTCACTTCTCAAATTAATGAATAAATAAACAGGTGTTTATTGTCTCATGAACGAATAAATGATTAAACAGGGATGTTTATCAACAGTTCAGGTATGGTATCATTCGTGGGCACTAGTGTAAGTAGGCTCTGAGAAGCCTAGCTCACTACACGTGCCAGAATATTGAGTGGTCACTACCCATCAGCCAGGGAGTGAACTCATGTCTAGGGGCCAGTTCTGTGGAATGAGCTGTGTCACCCTTTGACTTGCGTATGCGGACCTAGTTATTGCGGCAATTTGCTACCCATTGGCAGGGAGCAAGCTCTTTGGTTTGTCAAGGGTTGTGCTCTATGGTTAAGGGCTCAATTACCCGTTGACTTTCGGTTGGACACAGGTTGCAATCTGGTAAATATGAAAGGAGTCCAAGAGGGTCTCCCCTGATATAATGAAGCCACCAGATTTTATGAAACAGATCTATACCTAGGGCGAGGGAGTCTAGAATCTGTTGTAGAGTAAGAAATGAGCATGATAAAGAGTAATCTGGTCCTGCACAGTCATGAGGACATAACATGTTTTAAAACAGTAAAAGAGTTTAATTTTTGGCAATTAATCCTTCCTCTTTTGGCCTTCAAACTTTTTGGTAAATTGTTAATTCAGGCATTTCATTTGGTACCCTTCAAATTATTAAAGAAGTTGTTCAGTCACCATTCACCACCAGTGTGTGGAATCCCAGAATGGTTAACAGTATATAAGGCTACATATTTATATATATATCAGTGTCGCCTTTCTAGTGTTAACTAGATAGTTCTTACCTGATGGTACAAGGACCCTACAGGAAGTAGGAAACTTGGTGGCTATTGTTTCACTACTTATGTGTGCAATCTCTCTATCCCTGAACATTGGTGGTCTTGGAAAGAGGGCTATGGATGGACTTTTAGGAATTCTGTAACCTAATCCTTGAACATAATAATTATCTGCTCTTTGGCTTGCCAGCAGGTTAGGCAGTCATAGTAGATGCGGCTTGAAGATCCCTAAAAGCAGGGTTCCTGGTTAGCCTTAACTTGAGCTTAAGCATAACATGCGTTCGGCCAGGGAGGCTGCGCAACATAAGCTGAATTTAATAAGTGGTGCTAATGGGAATGGCTCCCTGATAGCATAGATCCCATATATAGCCAATGGTGTTGAGTTAGTACCCTCCCAAGAGAGGTCTAACTACTGATTTTTGGCAGAATTGATGTAATCTCACTTTGGACTAAGCACCTCCAAGGAGATTCAAAGTTGCAAATAACAAGTAAACCTTATAAACTTGTATAAAATTATCGAATTCAGGAGCTATTGGTGAATATGACCATCAATTCCTTACTGAGGATCTGGCTGTCATCTGGGACGCCGGGCAATATTTCATGTTTCTGAATGGCATTTCAGATTAGTGTCAGTAGACCATGACTTTCTTTTTGTGAGCTATCGAAGCTGCACATTGATACTCCCTTGGTGTAGAGTCGAGGTTTAGGGTATCGAAAGACCCAATAGGGCTCATGGGACAGAAATGCACGGCCTATGTAAACCAGGGCCTCTCTATTATCCCCATTATTATGTCTTGCCTCAATGAACGTGAGAGATCAGGCCAAACCTGTCTAGAATCCGTCTACCTATTCCTTGAGACAAAGTCTCAAGATGAGTACGGAGCTAAAAAGTCTAGGAGCAAAACAATTTTCTCTGGTCTTAATGTATCAATACAAACCATATAAGCATAAGTTCAGGTGAATTTAGCACAATATGGATATGGGATCAAAGTGTTGTTGAATTATTCAGGTACGCCCTCATGCATGACGCCCAAATGAGGCATGAGTCAAGAATTTGAAATTGGCAAGCAAGCCGAGGATGATGACAACATTGTCAGATGGAGCTTGCATATAAGGTATTTGGTTGACGGACTTGCCATAAAGCAAAGGCTCTTTGAAGTAACACCAATACCTGCATTGTACTTAGTAGTTATGTAGCGATTGTGTTGAATTCTGCTGCTCAGTTATCTAGCTATGAGGGAACACTTTGTGCTGTAGATAGTTACTACTACACACAAGTCTGTAAACAGCTGTAAGTTGATCAGAATTTCTGGAGATTGTAACTTCCAGGGCTTATATTTCTGACGTCAGGGGCATGGTTGCCCACTGTTGGGACACCCAGTTTTCAATGTTGGCACACTCCAGAATGATTTGGTCTCCGCTCACTTCGGTTGAAAGTATGAGTGATGACAGTTATTATCCGGCGAGAGGTGTCCAGGGAGACCCCCGGTTCGCCAGGAAATTACAGATGTACTGACCAGATAACCCCATGAAGGGGGAGGTCATTAAGACTGAAGTCATTAAGATTGATTGGAATATGGCAATGTGATGGCAGGCATGTCTATTGCAGTCTTAAAAACACGGCAATCCTTCGGGTCGATGAGGAATTAGTTGCCGAGCAATTTAACAATACCAAGGATTGGGGCGGATAAAACGTTTCGAAAAAGTAGGACACTGCTGTTACTTATTGCATTTGACTTGCAAAGAAATGTGACAAGATCCTAAGAGTTATATAATATAACAGTTATATAATTTAACATAACTGCAGATTTGGTGCCAGTAGCCTCTGTACCTTTTCTCAAAGGGTAAGACGGCCAGCTATTCAGCTGAAACATCTCATTTGGATGGTGAGGGTGCCCAGCTTTGGTGCAACTGTGGATATTGATTCCATGAAGGTAGCAGGGCAGTGACTGACCGGTCGGAATTGCAAAGCACCAGCGAAGTACATTCTCATGTGAGCGATTTGTCATAGGCTCTGGGGGGCCAATGGAAGTTCAAAACATCTTGGGAAATACATTCAATGATTTCTGTTAGTTATGAAGTCATAACACCCACCTTTGAGTTCTATCTCAGGTTGTCATGACTTTCCCAAAGAACTATAATTCTTAGTACTGGTTCTCTGAACTGACAGGTCTATACCAGTTGGACGTTGATGTTTACCTCCCTTTTGATGGAGACTGGAAGTTGCGGATGGAGGCAACAGTGACCAGAAACATCTGCCAAGTGCTGAATCATACTAAATCGCAAGCTGCACTTGGTTATCTCAGGAGCACATAGTGTTCAGTTTCAAGATAGTGTCCAGTTTCAAGTTTATTTGGACCAGGTCAATCTTACGGCAGGCCGACTCCTGAAGGGTGTATTTGCCTTTTTAACCATCGAATCACGACAACAATTTCAGGTTGATAACTATGATTTGAATATAGTTCCAGGAATTAAATTGGTGTATATGTCGTTCATTTATCGAGCAAACCTGTCGAACTGTAGTTGTATGTTTGCAGTCCAGGTAATACCAGATTTTCACAACCCCAAAAACCGACAAAGGGCTTTAGTGTGAATGTCAGTCTCATTTCTCCCGGTTATGCGCAGGATGGAGGAAATCCTGCCCCAACAAACGTACTGAACTGGGTTATATATATATATATATATATGCGAAATGAGATACCATTTTTGGGTATACAGGTATACTTGGTTATAAAATGCAAGAGGTATCTCTAATAGACTAGCTGTTACCTCCCCACTTGTAGTGTGGGGTACCTAGATGGGGCTAGTTATTAATATAAGTATTATCACTATGTATGGCTTGGTACTAACCTATGGTACATTCGTTAGCCACATAGCAAAGCCACGAGGTGCAACACAACTGTGTCGAATGAATTGCAGATTAAAGGCAGCTGAGGAGTTCTGCTGAGGAGAACAAACCTGCTGATGATGAGAACATGCTACAAACACCGAACTAATAGTTTGAGAGGAATAAGGCTCGATCCACAATATTGTACAATGGTCGTAGACCTACCGCCGGCATAGATCTAGGCAAGCTCATGATAATTTTTGACTGGTCTCCAGAATGATCGCAGTCTTGTGAAATAGCAACTGTTAACTCCGCATGGGAGTTCTGATAGTCATGGCTAGAGGCCTGTGCAGCCTTGCTTAATGCTCTAAAAGAGTAGAACGGTCATCAACAGAGGACGTGACGACAACTCCAGATGTAATTCCACCCTTATTAGTCTCTGGACTCAGGGGTGGCTAACAGTTCTAAGTTCCTGACAATTATGTGTCCATGATACTTACTGTAGTCTCTCAAGTAGACTATTTCATGCAGTCTCTAGACTTAACTGGAGTGCACCGAGTCACTCCACACTTTTTCATTGACCGTGATGTCATATGAACTGAGTATGCACGGACTCCACATTTTCCATTGGCCGTGGTTTCCTAATACGAAATAAATATACAGAGGTTGAGCAGTCCTGGCTAGGTGCAGGACAGCAACATTAGACAATGTATGGAAGGATGAATAGACCAGATCTTGAGTCAACCTCAGGCAGGTTAACTGAGTCATGTCTGACATATCCGGCTTGGACCGCTAAAGAATTGTGTAATATCCCTAATAAGCAGTGAGGTGAGGAACACAAAAATTTTGGACAGCCCATCAAGTTGTGGGCCATATAAGTATTGGGAGTTTGATACCCACCCGCCTCCCTGAGGTGAGGAACACAAAAATTAGTGTTATTATGGGTTAAAAGTGAGTTAAATGAATTGATCATTTCTCCAGGCTAAGGTAGCCATCCCACCACAAGGATAGCTCTGGTAGTCTATCTCATTGTTAACAGGGGGTCAGGTAAGTATGAACGAATAAGAATTCAAGATTACCCGGTAGTCGGGATTCTTGAAGTGAAATACTTACCTGACCCCCAGCCTTTCCCCACCCTTCCACCCATATTTAGCCTGGGAGAGCGAAGGACTAATGGTTTTTGCTTAATGCGGAACTGACGATTGGGGAGAGGGCCCACGTGACGATGGGCTTGGTTGAGTCCATTTTATTTTGTGGGCAGTGAATAGGGGACGAAGGTGGTAGGAGATCTCATTGTTAACAGGGGGTCAGGTAAGTATTTCACTTCAAGAATCCCGACTACCGGGTAATCTTGAATTTTGTGACGATGCTGGAAATAGTTAAAGTACCAGAAGTAAAAGTTCCATAATTAAGTTCTGTTTGAAACACTGTATAGTGTTATGCCTCTGTGATGATATATCAGAAAATTTTAAAAAATTGACATTTTTGACCCGCAATGCAAAATGGACGACTTTATGACGCATGACCAACTATAATAGTCAAGTAGTGGAGTCGTACCCTGGACCTCAAAATTACAAGGCCAGCATGCTAACCATTCAGCCACTGAGACACACAACATAGCAGTGAGAATAAAAATCTTCACACCAATGTGCATTATTACAGTGTGGAATCTTTAATTGAGATTTAAGAGCAAGACAGGAATTAGAGACCTATGAAGTAACCAGATAATGAATATTTAAGAACAGCAGAAGAAGGTACAACGTTCTGTTGAGACCTCCATTTCCTGTCATGCCTGATATCAGCCTATAAATAAAGTGGCCAATCAGAGACCTCTATCATGACAAGTAAAATGCCAGAGAACACAGTCCATCTACTCAAGTTCAGATTTTGTTTGCAAAGTTTTCGATAAGTTGGGAGATCAAGGCTGGCTCAAGCAAATCATTTTTACCCTCGGGAATGTATATCGCCGTTGGGTATTGTAGTTACTATGCCAAATTTTTGTCCGGCGGGCGGCCGGCGAGCCGGTGGGCGGGCAGTGTCACATAATGCGTATTGGCCTCTGTGCCAAAACTATTACACCTATACATCTGAAATTTGGGGCTTCATGCCCAAATTGGCCTTGCGCCATCGGCCCAAAATGACATTTCACACACGAATGGGTCTTAATGTGTTAATGTGCCTTTTAGAGTTCATATTTTTGCAATGACCGCAGTTTTTGTAAAATATTGAAATTCGGGAAAATTATTATTTTTTGTTTCTGGAGAAGAACTCTTAAACGGTTGTATCTATGGGCAAAAAAATCTGCCATAACATGTATTAAATACCCTAGGTGTGCCTTTTGTGAGTCTAAATGCTCTTACTAAAATTGATTACAAAAAATGTGTCATCCTTTGTTGGGGAGGGGTAGAGCTTTTGTTGAATGGGCATTATGTAACATAATGTTACTAATCCTCTCCAATGACCAAACACAAGAACAAAGGGGAGGGTATAGACGCAGTTGTATAGCACCCTCATCTTTCTGACAAAATTCCCTTTTCTCTTAGAAGTGGGTTCAAACTGCATTAATAACCTTTGTTTTTTTTATCTTAAACATATACGGAAATTTCCAATTTAAATCAGAAATATAGGCAAAGCAGAAGCTGAGATATGACTTTTCATATCACATGCAGACTTTTTTTTGTCTTTTTCGCTATTGTTATAACCCCCCCCCCCAAGTTTAGACAGCATTTAACCTTTTTGGTGGTAACTGGCAAATGTATTAGTCTTAAAAAGTATCTGCAGGCCATACATTGTTTTTAGTTAAAAATTTAAAATAGATTTGATAGGTAGATACTAGACAGCATATCGATGGTGAAAGTGCAAAACCTCGTATGTCAAAATTTTGCCATTTTTAGATTTTGGGTGGAATGACTATTTAAATATCCAATACATGTTGTCAATTGGTCACCTTGCCAGTTTGCTGTTTTTTGAAGCTGTAACACACTGGTAACAGAATTATTTCACCAAACCTTGTATGTCGATTTGTTCCGAAAAGTGAAAGTGCAAAACCTCGTAACTCAAATCAGAACTTAGAAGCTCATATTTTCGGATATTTCAACTTTTTTTGAAAAACAATGATTGCGGCACTTTTTTATGGCTCTTAGGAAATTTCCCTATTAAAAAATCTGTACCTCCCTATATTTGTTTTAGTGATGTAGGCTATTGAAAAAAATTGTGCATGAAAATTTGAAAAATTGCTATTTTCCTCATTCTTGCTATTGTAGCCACTTATTAAAATTAGCAGTTGTTATTTATTATGGTCGAATCATATTTTTTACTGTATAGCTATAGATTGGAAGTACATTCAATGCTGCAAGTTGCTTAGAAATGTGATAAATGATCGAGTTAAGAGGTTTTGCACTTTCACTAACTTGCAAAAAGTGAAAGTGCAAAACCTTGTAACTCGACATTTTCATTCATATCTGATGGTAGCATCAATGCAGGGGTCAATGACCTATGACAAAAAATTATGCTAAAACAGGGTCTCACTTTCTATAAATCATGTAGAGCCTAACTCACATATAAATGAACATTACAATAAAAAATTATCTGTGATAGTTTTTTCCAATTTCTGAAAAACAGCTTTTTTTGACTTACGAGGTTTTGCACTTTCACCATCGATATACATCATTTCCGTTTTTATGCAGGCCTTTATTCTGTATTCAAAATTTATGATAAGATAGATAGATAGATAGATAGATAGATAGATAGATAGATAGATAGATAGATAGATAGATAGATAGATAGATAGATAGATAGGCAGATAGATAGATAGATAGATAGATAGATAGATAGATAGATAGATAGATAGATAGATAGATAGATAGATAGATAGATGGATAGATAGATAGACAGATAGATAGATAGATAGTTAGATAGATCATAATTAAATACAATACAAAATCATACAAAATAGAGAAATGGACTTTTCATTAATCTAATAACATTTTCCGTTAGCCAGAAAAAGTAAAGAAGTATATCTGCATTGTAACTTTGGTGATTTACAGGGTTCAGTTTGATTAAAACCCAATCACATGGCAAAAACATCCATGGAAATTTGTTGTCAAAATGAGCTCTAGTTATAGTACTGCTTTTCTGCTATATGCCACCGATAGGCCCAATTTCATCATCCCTGCCCATGTTTTAAATGGGCCCTCCCCGCCAGTGCTTCAATGGATTTCACTGGCTTCAGAATAGCCTGCTGAATATCCGAGGGTATGCTGCCACGTAGCCTATGGTTTTGATACATTACAGCTATCAGGGAGTGTAAGTCAGAAAGGAATGTTTCACAAGTAAAACATAACTTTAAACATTAACAAGTCTCATCACATACAATCTAGATAAAGCACTCGATATAATTTTGGTTGAAACTTGACACCTACTAGGTTAACTGGATAAGACTAATTCGAAGCCTGGGATTTGAAGCAGTTCCTACAATCCCCGTAAAGACAAATACAGCTAATGTTACAACACACCATGTTTATACACGGGTTGCAAAAAGAGATGCTAGAGTTCTCCCGAACCATGATCTGGAGCCTGCACAATGAGAGGAGTTCCATGCTATGCAGCAATATAAGAAAAAACAGAAAGCTTGTGAGGGAATGAGCGCTAAGCCCGGCCCAGCCAAAACCAAACTAAAACTAGAACCAGACAAAACTAAAAACCAGATTCCCATATGGACCTATCCTCTCCTAAAATATCTAGTCCTTTTTTTTTAACAAAACCTGATATCCAAATCCTTAAAAATGGACTATCTTAAATGATATTAGATTATGGATTTCAGTGCTGTCGCTCTTATCCTAAAATCTAATTTTTAGTCTATGGATTTTAAATGTACTGATTTTACCTGATTGTGGATTTTAATATGAACTACTTTATCCTTAAAAAACGGACTATTTCAAATGATATTAGATTATGGATTTCAGTGCTGTCGCTCTTATCCTAAAATCTTATTTTTAGTCTGTGGATTTTTAATGTACTGATTTTACCTGATTGTGGATTTTAATATGAACTACTTTATCAAATGCATTGGATTACTCATAGGTAGTCCAAACCGCGCAGCTATGCGGTTCGCCTAGAAAAGGCGGTTCCCTCACGGGTGGATTCGCCTGTATATGTATGGGCCTCTCATACCTAATTGATAAGAGTTTGAAACAAGTACATTAAAAAAAATAAACAAAAGAACTTTTGAGGACTGAACATGATGTTTTAACCATGTTTTAACCATGTTTTGCGCACTACCTGCAATGTTTCATGATCCTTGCAGTCATCCCTCACCATCTGGCACGCTGGTTGGAGCTGACACATCAGTAGTTCCATAAAATCCATGAATTTTTACAGGTAGTTGCATTATCTATAGCAATGGGCCTCGATACGGATCAGTGGGTTTCAAGTGGGTCAAGGCCTTACACAGGTCATATCATTTCACCATCAGGTTTTTAAATTACAAGAGAGGGCAGCGCCTGTCATTGCCTGACAAGAAAATCACAGGACTCATGCAAGTGAAAGTACCAATGAACTGGAGAGTACTGGGCACTGCTGCCCTCCGCGGTAATTTTAAAACTTGATGGTCAAATGACCTGTGTAAGGCCTTGACCCACTTGAAACCCACTGGTCCGGATCGAGGCCCATTGCTGTAGATAATGCAACTACCTGTAAAAATTCATTGATTTTATGGAACTACTGATGTGTCAGCTCCAACCAGTGTGCCAGATGGTGAGGGATGACTGCAAGGATCATGAAACATTGCAGGTATTGTGGACAAATTGGTTAAATCACTGTTAAATATAGTGGTCAATCCCCCAAGGCATTTTGTTTACATTCCTAGTTTCACACTCTTGATAATTATGTACCATTACAGCTCATTACAGGCCAATGTCCATCAGTGAATTCACTCATGGGTTCCCTACAGGAATTGATGATGATGATGATACATACCTGCCTGCTGGCCACCAGACCTTCTACTTCCCCGATCACCATCTCTGGGAAGTGTAAAGTTGGTCCCTTGTTGTTCTGACGTGAATGCCATGAGAATGGCACCATTCTGACTTAGGTCAGCACTTCGATCATGTCTGCACTTGTTGCATTTTCCACTGAAAAGATAAACTAATATTAAATAGTCATCACCCCTTAGTCTATTTGATCTTGTTTAACAAGTTTTTTTGTCCCAAAACATAATAATAATAATAATCCACATTATTGAGGTTCATTGCAAAACAGCATCAGTTTCAAAATGAATTTTCAACTTGGCCTTGTGACAACTACTGTAACGTATACATGTCATTGGTTCATGCAGACAAGGTAGTCTGCGGCGGGGGGGGGGGGGGTGGTGATTAGGGCCGGATTTAGGTTTATTATGAGGCCCTGGGAATTCGCATCATTCTGGACACTTGGGCCACCAGCCATGCTACCTGTCTCAGAACTAGTACTTCGAAGATTTCTTGAGTAAAATGTTGCAAATTATTTTTTAGCTGTTTTAGTATGGTATGAAACTAATGAAAGACATAAATGTATCAAAAGTAAATTAACTATTTTCTTCACCAATTTAAATGGTAAAACCTGCAGTTTAGCAAAATTTAAACCCAATGCCTGAGAGAATCTCTGCTCCACAGAGGGGCGGGGCCCAGCAAATCTTTAAAATATCACAGCATTTTAAATTGGAGTCCACAATTATTCATTTTATGTTTGGGTAACATTCCTTGAGTTGGACACTTAGTGGATGTAACCTTAAGTCAGACAGTTTTAATGGAGCTGAAGTGGCTAATATAGATATTCTCCACCAGAAAAATTTGAATCCAATTTGAAGCCAACGATGTCTTTTATCCATTCAAAAAGAATCAGCATTGCGTGAGTAGCTCATGTATTTTCATGGCTCTAAAGATGGAGTAAAAATCTAGTTTTTACTCTCAACAAGAACTGCCGATGGATATTGTAGTCACTTTGGAAAAAATGTGTACGTCCAGCGGGCGTCTGCAACACGGGCGTCTGCTTTTTTCCCGGATCACTACGCCAAAAGTATTGCACAGACAGCTTTCATGTTGGCACATAATTACATCTTATAACCTAGTTGTGCCTTAATGAGGTCTTATCTTAATGATTTTATAACAATTTTTTTTTATTTAGCAAAATGCTAATCTGCAAAGAGCCCTTACAAAACCACATAACAGTATATACAAGTCCTTGTAGAATTCAGGGGATTAGCCATAAGGGGTCAACCACAAGATAAGAATTCTAACATAGCAATAAATACAATAACAATGCACGTGACTCACCTCTTGAAGCAGATATAAGTGCAGAGGGCAGCAATAATAACCAGCATGACGGGTGTGACTGTCAGTAACGCATCTGGAAAGAAACATAATAAAGTCATAAGGTCAACTAAACTAAGATAGTTGACTAAATAATAATGGTCACAAACAATAATAATAACACTCTAGGTCAAGTTACATATCACAAACATATTGTCTTATACTGTGACCTTGCTATGGAAGACTCTGGTTGAAAATATTCCATATCCCATACGGTAAGGTCACTGTACATTATTGATATCCTTTGAAAATTTTCTCGTAGTAAGTTTTTTATTCAATACCATTGGGAACAGGCTACCATACATAAACTTGCGCTTGTACGCATAAAGATCAATTATATGTATAAATGAAATCCTTTTTCATAAATTTGGTAGCAATGTACAAACATTGATTGAAAAATGAAAAATAGTAATTGTTCTAGTTCCTTTTGATATGTCATTTCAACTGCTCAAGTAGAATCTTTTTTTTTTTTTTGCCATCAACATCGAGTTTTACATCTGCTTGGTTGTTTTGGCTCTATATTTGCTCTGCCTGCAAGGTGCAGTGTTGTAGGGATGGGTATTTTCTGGGATGTCTGCTTGTGGGTTTGTGTGTTTGTTAATCGACTCCTGCCAACAATTCTCAATGGATTTAGATTTCCATTGGCATGATGTGTTCATTGTACTATACAATTTGGATTAAATTTTAGTGAATTTAGGAGAATATTTGGGGCTACAGTTAAAGAAATTCGAAATTAAGCCTCCACCGTGCAGCATGCACAGTAATAGTACACGCATCATTTTTGCACTAGCAGCCCAAGACTGAGTACATATTTCTACAATCTGTTCAGCAATTGTGAATCTTGATTTACATAATTCTATAGATTGTCATTGCTTCTTGATGGCATTGGTCAGTGTAATCATCATCAAATGCAATTAATGGTAACTTATCCAATTAATCTTGGCTTCAGATCTTTTTTATTTTTCAACAGACATATTACTTGCATGCATAGAAACTATACTTGAAAGGTCATTTTACTTCATCATACTTTGCAGAAAAAAAGACAAATAATCCTTAAAAAATACTTTAAAAAGCAGACAGACTGATAGAGACATGAACAGACAGAAAGACAAATAGATAGATAGATAGATAGATGAGATAAATAGATAGATAGATGGATGGATGATTGGGGCTTTACGTCCTGTAGTTATGCACGTGATAGGCTAATTAGGACGATAGATAGATAGATAGATAGATAGATAGATAGATAGATAGATAGATAGATAGATAGATAGATAGATAGATAGATAGACAGATTGATTGATTGATTTCCATATCCCTTAGTAGCTCCAGTGGGCCCTTTGAAAAACAATTTATCTGATATGGTAACGCTTTTTAAAATATGCATTATAAATAAAAAACAAAATTAAATGTTCTATAAATTACTTGATTATCGATAACGGGCATCATGAATTAGAAAGGTGTATTCAGCATGAGCCTTAATTTGAAGGCAGACAGAGGTATGCGATCTCCGAGCGCTCATTCTAGTTATTTCAATGACTAGCAGAAAAGCTGTATGTCACTCATTCGTAGCGTTTCTAATGAGGAACGAGAATTCGCGAGAAGTCTCGAGATCAGCATTTTCTCGTTCGATTGAGAATTCTCAAGATTTTTGTTGTTGCTGATAATATTGACTTTGTGGCTTTTTGGATGAGAATAATCTTATGAAATTTTCAGATAACATGCACAATACTTGAAAAAGCTGTCCCATTAACCTTATTTTGAAGAAAATATTGAGGAAAAAGCAGATTTTGAATGAAATTCAAGATGTTGGCATCGATATCTGGAAATAAAGCATATGAACCCAAACTACTGAACAATTGGGGGTCCAGTGTCGTAGGTTGGTAAAATTTCAGTTTTGGCCCAACATCATTCTAACATTCAAACTAAACCTCAGCTGACATGGCCTGACTGTTGTGCACAGTAAACGTCTCCCCCAGGCAGCTCACTCGCCCAAAGTATCCACCTATCCCTCTTTTTCTATCCTCCTGATGAGGGCAATCAACCTCCTGACTACTCCCTTATTCATCCTTTCGACTACACCTCTGTCCCAAATCCAGGATTGCATGAATCTGTCATGACAAGTCATCAAAAAAGCTTACAAATTCTTTCCTCCTACTTTCAATTTTCCAACTACAGTAGTAATACTTTCTACACCTCTAAACCGCTATCAAAGGTATATTATTGTACCAAATTCACATGCTTACATGCAAGTTCATTTTTAAAATATTTACTACGAAACTAAACAAAGCTACCTACCTGCCCTCTGCTGGAAATGCACACATTCACATCTGCCATGACAAGTCACGCATTCAAATCAGTGTGACAGCTCATCACATCAAACAGTCAAATCTTTTCAGTTCCCTACAGTTGTATTAGAAAGGATACCTTTCACATTTCCTACCATAGGCCTACCTTATACTCTTATTGCATCATTACCTCTTTACACATGCTGCCATTTACGTGATGTATGCTGTCAATGGGTTTTTCTAGTGTACATACATTTCTGTTCATATCTCTGCTTTCTAATGGAATTTATGCACATATTATGGATCATATGAGAGGCAATGATGTCCTCTTCCATGTGAATAGCAGAAAATGTCACAAAATCCAACTGGTCTAGATATATTAAGTGATATATGATTGCATGTAGCTTCATTTTTTAGCGTCACGCTGGACACTGCATGAAAAAAATTCATGTAAAATTTTAAAATACAACAAAGTAGATTCAGTTAGAGTAAAATTTGCAAATAGGTATTATTCCCTGGTTAGTTGGGCATCTTATGAATACAGAAAAAAGGCCAAGCTATGTTTCTGCATTTCTGAATTACACCTTTTGTGGTATTACATCTTTGTGTCACAAGCAAATCCAAAAAGGACAATGTGATCTTTCATTCATCAAATCGTCCAATCATTAAATTATTTTTTTCAATTTTCATATATCGTTGTTTTGCTCATGACCTGGTCTCTCAGGAATTAGTACCAAAATATAGCAGTGACTCTTGTACTAGAAGCTGCGAGGGCTTGAGTAATTATGTGGGCCTTGTAGTTTTCAGATGCTATTTGTTTACAACTCGTTACCAAAATGTTCATTTATGTGATAGTTCCTTATTGCTCATGAGCTTGACTTTCCATTAGTGTACAAAATGTGGTTGAAAGTCCACTCTATGTTGGTGTTACAGCCCTTTGTTTGAGACTGACGAAAAAAGTTAAACTCTTTCATTTTGTAAAGTCACTTCTGACCTCTCTTATTTAGATGATTTTGAAATGAATGTGAGTTGCTGGAATGCTCATTTTCTTAATATTTACTTGTTTCTCATGAGCCTGGCTATTCATCAGTGCAATGAATGTTGGCAAAAGTCTAACCAATCATGTATTAGAGCCTTGTCTTTGAGCCTTACTGCAAAATTAGTGCTCTTCCACGATGGGAAAATTTTGTCTTTTTGAGATAACTCTTATAGAAGCTTTAATTGTGCGAATGCCCATTTTTGTGATAACATACGGTTGTTCATGAGCCAGGCTTTCCGTTTATATGTGAACTTTGGTTGAAAGTGAAAATTATCAAGATGTGAGAGCCCTGCCTTTGAGGCTGACAATTTATCCAGGGCCCTCATCCTTGCATCACCTATAAACTACAATACAGAAGGTGTAATTAGGCAATTTTTTTCAAAATATTTTTTTTTAGTTTTGCAGAACTTGTGCAAATTTCATTTCGATATCATCGATAGTTTTCTCTGTAGGTGAGTTTAAAGGAAGCAAGATTTGTTTTACAAAATCTGCCATTTAAGTTTGAAAATACTTCATTTTTATGTTTAAATATGTTGGCATTATCTGGCCTGGTTAATTAAAAAATGCATTAACAGCCTCGGCAATTTACTTTTTGGAGTCTACCAATACATAGGAAACTTATTTGTCATTATTCATGAATATTTTGCCCCGATGCATGGAAATTTCCAAATTTTACCGACTTACGACATTGGACCTGGGTTGCTATGCATGAACAGGAAGGAAAAACAAACACAGACGTCAGACAATCAGTCCATACCAAAACTCCGAAGAACACACTTTTCCATCCTATCAAGCAAGTAAAATAGTAAATTTTCCTGACCATTCAAATATTGTAGACAGAACAGCAAGATTATTGAAATTAATGATCACATGATCTTGAAATTTTGTGATTAGCATTTTGGACAGTAGCCACGACGATTTAATTTGCCACAAACATATCACACTTAGAGAAGTGTAAATTTTAATGAATATACCTGATGGCAACTACTAAGCGTGTGCAAAATTTCACCTTGATATTTTGAGACAAAGTGAAAATTTTTAGCCATTTTTTAACGTTGCATTTTTAATGAGCGCTCAGTATATGAGATGACTTCTGAAGTTCTAGCGTCCAAAGGGAAAACCTAGTAAGGCACATTTCGGAGTTTTTGAGAAAATTGACTTTTAAATTCTAGTCCTTGCAGTAAGAGATGCACCTACTGGGATTTGCCAGTGTCATTCTGGGGTAACGGGCTACTTCTTGAAGATCGAAACTTAATAGATATGTAGAAACATGTCTCAGAAGTCCTATTTTGACCTTAACTCAATTTGGCCCAAAATGTGACTTACTAGGTTTTTTCCCTGTTGATACTAGAGTTGAACCTGTACAAATGTTTAAAATTTTATAATATGTGGATGTTTAGCTGTGTTTTATAGAAATAAAACACAGATTGGCATCTAAACAACAAAAGATCAATTCAGCTTGCAGGCTAATCATGTAGCATAGAAATTACAAGACTAAGGAAAATTTTGGCTTTTTACAACCACTGAGCCACTGAAATGTCCGTTTCTGCTTCTTTGCATAATTTAAATGGCTGAAAATTAAGCAAGAAACCAACAAAAGGCTATTTTTTAGCTTTAGTTTTGTGTGACTGGAACGTAAAATTGCATTAGAAGGCCTAAATTCTTGTTGAATAAACGAAAAAAAAATTCAATTAGTGGGGGAAAGGAGTAAGTGGGGGAAAGTGGCGGAAGACGGGGCAAAACATGGTTAAAATGGGGGGTAACTGATATTATGGAAATAACAAAAGGGAGTGGGGGGTGCATCCTGTCATGAAGCCTTAAATTCACCTCTGCTGAAAATTCGAATTTTACACGTTATCACATTTTTGCCAGTTGATATTGAAGTTTTTTTTTGTACTCCTCCTATATACAGACATAATACATATATATAATATATCAGTTATGTATACCTGAACACAATACTTACATTTGTAGACATCTTGCAAGTTGAAATAACTGGACTCAGAAGGGTGCACTTCACATACACGTGTTCCATCGACATCTGGCTGAGTGACAATGGCTGTGGCAGTTGTGGAAGGAAGGCTGTTTGAGCTTGTGGCATCAGTGGTTGATGTGGCATCAGTGGTTGATGTGGCATCAGTGGTTGATGAGGCATCAGTGGTTGATGAGGCAGCAGTGGTTGACGTGGCAGCAGTGGTTGATGTGGCATCAGTGGTTGATGTGGCATCAGTGGTTGATATGGCATCAGTGGTTGATGTTGCATCAGTGGTTGATGTGGCATCAGTGGCTGATGAGGCAGGAGAGGTTGATGTGGCATCAGTGATTGATGTGGCATCAGTGGTTGAGGCAGCAGTGGTTGATGAGGCAGGATTGGTTGACAAGACAGGAGTGGTTGTGGCAGGAGTGGTTGATGTGGCAGGAGTGGTTGATGTGGCGTCAGTGGTTGATGTGGCATCAGTGGTTGATGTGGCATCAGAGGTTGATGTGGCATCAGTGGCTGATGAGGCATCAGTGGTTGATGTGGCATCAGTGTTTGATGTGGCATCAGTGGTTGAGGCAGCAGTGGTTGATGAGGCAGGATTGGTTGACAAGACAGGAGTGGTTGATGTGGCATCAGTGGTTGATGTGGCATCACCTGAGAATAGCAGACTTTTACAACAGTGGCTATTGTAATTTTTATAAAAACTTATTCGAGAAAATATCTAATACAAAAATACTGAAATGTTACATAGTAGTACCCACATCGCATATTAGTTGCCATTGCTTGTATAACACTTGTCTTTGTGACTTTTTTTTTCGGGAGAGTCATAAAAAACAGATCTGCTAAATGGATTATCCATAATCAAGGTAGAGTACCAATCAGATGTGCATCCAATGATCAGAATAAGACAGCAAAGAAATAGAAGCCTGGGTTGGTGAGTAAATTGGGGGCTGTTCGGCAGCAAACCTTTAGCATTTAGCTTATATGTTTCACCAGGCTCTTAAGCTGCATATTTTGCGAAAAGACCAATCTCAATAATTTTTGAAATATATGTGCATTACTGGTTTAAATTTAGTAAAGTTATTTTACGCTAACCTTGAAGAAGCGATTCCACCAGTACTATTCCGCCATGATAGCTTGATTTTATGTCAGTGATCTTATGCAGATCTCGACCTCTTGCATTGACTGAATCGATGGCCAGGCGCCAAATACTGTGGCTTAAAAGAGAAAAGCAAATTATGATTTGGAATGGTAGTAGTAATATAGTAATTTATTTAGCATATAATATGAATGCAATATGCTGCTTCAAAGGTTATAATGATACATAATTATAAATAGCTGTAGACAATTTAAAAAAAATTTAAAATGTATATATGATATGAATTTGCCTGAAATTACATTTTTCCGAAATTAAATATCAGGTTCTGAGTACACAAGCTGCACATGCAGGCTGTAATGACAAGTAGTAGACATAAATGTTTTCTAAAGTCACAAGGATATATCATAATAATGCATATTTTAAAATCAACCATTACAACTACAATACATGGTTTGCCTTTCTAGTTTATCTAGAATTGAGAGTTAAAACACAGCGGCCCACCAGCTCACTTTTGTGGAGGCCTATTGGGTTCAGCACCTTGTGACTTCTTTATCCTATTGCATCCGTGTAAATTAGACAGTACAATCAATATTGAGTGAAAGTGTGATCATATATATTGTTGTTGTCATTTTAAACTCATCACATTTGTTCTTATTACTTCTCAATTGGTATACATGTTTAGAAGATTATTGAATAGACTGATATTTAGCCAATAATAAGAATGCATTGTGCAGTGTCAAATGATAAAATGATACTTATTCGTAAATAGCTATTGACACTTCAATGAGAAACTATACAAAATTAAGGCTTTTAAAATAGAATTTTCTAAAAAGGAATATTATAATAATTGAGTTCCTGAGTACACATAACTAGTAGTAGACATAAGATGCTTTCTTATGTCACACGGATATGTCATTTTTCTTATACAACCATTACAACTATAATCCATAGTTTTCATTTTCAATTGATATTTAATTAAGATTTAAAATACCTTGGCCAACCAGCTCTACTTCTATGTAGGCCTAATGGGTTCAGCATGTGCAATTTTTTTTTTGTCCGTTTACAGCCTTGTAAATGAGACAGCCCAGTCAATTTTGAATGAAAGTGTGATCATAATATAGTTTTGCTGTCTTTTTTCAACCATTGCACTTATACTTTTTACTTCTTAACTGGTATAAATGTTCAGAAGATGAATTGATCTACATAGACTGATATAAAAAATATTTCTGCTGCATAAGCTAACTAATTATTTGATGAAAGATGTAGGAAAATTAATTTGCTTAGAATTCAAATGAGTAAAATAAAATAAAACAAATTTTTGATTGCTAGTTGAAACAACTTTTGAGTTGAATCAAAATTTCCAAGAAATTACTGAGCTGGAGAAAGAAGGACTTCTTTTTAAAAAGCCTACTGACACCACTCCAAAACGCTGGACCAAATTGTGAATAAAAACTGTGTTACTGGGTGAAATTTGATGAAATACATGACCATCCAAGTTATGCCATAATAATATTATGTCACGTTCAGTGTTGTGTTCCCTGCTTCTAGTAAACATCAAATTAGCATTGCGATTGAAAAACAGACCTGGCCACTGCTCCCCTGCAATGTACAACTTTTGGCTCTTTTTTACAAATTGGAATTAATTTGTGTGATCTTGCTTTGTAGAAAAGGAACTGACCACAGAATATGTCACCCTGAGATAATCCTGATCAATGAATTAATAGAATATGCACCATAGTGAATTGTAAATGTTAAGCTATTTGAGGGTTACCTTGGGCTATATGATCTCACATATAAAAATTCGGAGTCCACAGCCATGGAAAGGAACTTGTATCCAGTGTCCTGGAAGTGAGTCTGGCGGCCACTGCCATCTGCACCACTTGATTGGACAGAATAATAACCACAGAAATACACCCGAGAACCTGAAAGAGAACCAGAGTCATGTTAAATAACCAATATTGGTGATTTCTGAAAGGCATTATCTTTAATTTATTTACCATATTTTATTTTCCTTTTGTCCCAGCTTATTGTCTACCCTATTTACAGGTAACATCACTTCATATTGTTGTTTATTTCTTACTTCTAGTCTGCTACACAAGTACCATGTGAACTTTCGTTGTTTGTTTTCTAACCCGACTGTAAATAAATATTTTTTTCTTTCTTTACAGCCTAGGAATGTTGGACTAACGTGCAGAATAAATTATACCTCTTCTGACTGTCAACTGAGTTTTACGAACAAATTTATACAAATATGAAACTTCATTAATGCAGAAATTATTAAAACTAAAAAAACTGTCAGATAATGTACTTTTTTTCTCTGAAAGTTTAACTGTAAAGAAATTGTTTCAAGAACTCTTAAAATATGTGATTTATTGCAGAGGAACAGGAATGCCTTTAATACACTCAACTGTATATATGCCTTTATGAAATGTTACATGTATGTGGGTTAATAATGTCTCAAAAAAGTATAGATCTGTACTGTTGATTCAACATTCATTCCCGAATAAGTTGTCGGTGATTTTAACATAGGATTTAGAATTGGTATTTAAAATGAAATACAATTGTAGTAAAAAACCAGCTGTTGTCACTTTTATAGTTGTTAGTATTGAAATAATGAAAAATTATCATTCCTATCATTATAAGGCAATCATTTTTATTGTAAAATTGGATAACCTATTCTACCAGAAGTATCAAATATCTTGGTCTTACACTTGACGAAAAGCTTAATTATGACGATTATATGAAATTTTTATTTAGCTAACTGAACAGATCTATTGGTGTATTAAAAAGGCAGCTAAATACATTGATTAAGTCACTCTTGTCACCCTGTTCATTAGTGTTCAATACACTAATTTTACCACATATAGATTATTGTAGCATTGTATGGTCCAATTGCACAACTGGTAAAGATCTAAGAAAACTCCAATGCATTCAAAATAGGGCTATGAAAAGTATTTTAGAGTATCATATCAATAGTGTTAAAATGCTTGCTTCGCTTAAACGGTTGAATGTCAAAAATAGATTCTTATATAATACATGTTTCCTCATGAGGAAGATTCAACACCAGAATTAAGGTACCAGACTATCAAACCAACCTGGCTAACGAGGCACGAAACATCCCTTCTTACAGCACATACTCAGCGACAGCCAACAATTTTTTTGCGTCGAACTGTCACAATGAGTCTTTTAAATTTCATATAGTAATGTAATTATTGCTGATTTGACTCTGTATGATTTTACCATTGATGTTATTTTACCCATCTCTGTTTTCTTATAATAATTATTGTTTACATAATTATATGTGTTAGAGTGGGCACCAAACTTATAATAGCATGTATCGCTGACTTGGTTTTCCCAATAAAACTTGTCTTAACTTGTCGACTAAACAATCACTGCCAAGGTGCCTTCTTCCAGGTACTGTATTTTATAAACACAGTATTAGCATTTTTTCAGTTTGCTGCTCTTGGATGATATCTGAAGAAAGTGATGATTTTACTGATGTTTAATTTATTTGACCTGCAGCTGTGGTTATATAAGACAGAGATAAATCCTAACTGTTGTTCTATAACAATTTTTATCCACACTATATTTTATAGTTTTTGTTGCGCTCACCGGGCCATTACACAAACCGCCCAGCAGCTGGATATAGAGGATCTGCATCCAATAATGAACTTAATTTATACCATATATATAGGTTCTAAACTAAACTTAGTGATTTCACATGATTACACCTTCACAAACTGATGACCCAAATTCAACACTTGCTTCAGGACTTTTTTTAAAAGTAGTCAGGAATCAAGAGTATATTTTAAGTTCCCTTTTGTCCCTTTCTTGGAAATCGTACATGAGTTACAGGTTACAACATAAAAATTAATGATAGTATTGTGTGTAGATTCATTCCTGATAAATCATCCTGGGCTGCTCTTGGATGATATCTGAAGAAAGTGATGATATCTGAAGAAAGTGATGATTCCTGATAAATCATCCTGGGCTGCTGTAGTGCTGTAGCATAAGATATATAAATTCATTGTATAATTTGCAAAGATATTTGGGCAATTATTCATAGGCGTACCGAAGGGGGGGGGACAAAGGGGCACCCCCCCCCCTGTCCCCATTATGTAAGACATTAATCAGAGAACATTAATTGCATAGGCGTCCTGCGTGCACAATTTTTGGGGGGCGAGCGACATTTGCCCGAATTTAAATTTAATACCATTTCAAACGAAATTGCCTGGAATTCATTAATTTTGAATAGTTTTTATTTAAGCATCTGCCCAAATGTTTTTCACCCTTTTTGCCTGAAAATCACAGTTTCTCAAACTTCTGGGGGGCAATGTTTGAATTGTTGTTTTCATCAAAGATATCAGTGTAAAGTAAATTTAGGCATTAGTTTTCAAACTCCATTAGTTGCTCAGTGAAAGAACAGTGTAAAGACTATTGTTGCCATCTTACAGGCACAACAGTGTTTTAACTGCTAAATACTTTGGGTTGAACTCCGTGTTATTTTTAAATGCCATTAGAGACCAACATTTTAGGCAATCTAAAGAAATCAGAGTTCAGTAAAATGTAGTATATTTTTGGATAACAAAATTAACTTTCAGCTCAAAATTTGCAATATACATTAATAATATCAAATTGACCTGAATCATCATTGATTTGAAATTACCTTTTTTCTTAAATGCGGCTTTTCATGGATTTTCTGTATCAATAAATAAAGTCTTCATCTTAAATAAATCAAATTTAAGTAAGTTTGTAAAATAACTATTATCATAACTTTGCCCCAATTTCTTAGAGAAATTCAGTTCGTGCTCATGGTACTCGGACTACATCTTTGAATCTCCAAATTATTTTGGTCTAGGGTACCAGCATTTTGACAGGAGGTTTCTGCCACTACGGTGCATTCACTATTTATTTTAAGGTGTCAAACAGTCAAAGCAGCTGAGAAGTATATCTATGAAGGGAGGCGTTGGAGGCACATAATCCCTACACAGTAGCTGCCCCACATACAAAAAACGAATCCCCTCATAGAGATTAAAATTATGTCCAAAAGAGGATCACAGCAATATATGTGGCTCCATAGCATAGTGGTTAGCATGTCTGCCTTGTGCGCAGTAAATGCGGGTTCAAATCCCGCTCCGGCCATGTCCAGAAGTTTAACACTATAATGATTGGTATGATTGCTGTTCAGTATGGTGAGCACCGTTGAGCAGATTTATCTCAAATGGTCGCTATATAAAATCATACTATTTATTATATTATTATTATTATTAAACCTATGCTAACTGCCAAATTTACTTAGCTTTCTAATATAAGCTCAATATATGGAGATAAATTCCTTTAAAATTCTAAAAAAAAAAAGACTTTTTAATGCCATTGATAACCCTTGTTTTGTTTATTTGCAATTTTAGGTTATGCATTCAATTGAACTTAGAAAATATGGAAAACACACAAATCTGTTCCTGGAAGCATAATTATTCTGAATGTATACCAGTTTATCTGTAATTGCATATTGAATTTTCCATAGAATACTTATTCACTAGCTTTAAATATTTACACAATTAAAGTTAAATTTCATCTTAGATCAATTGATTATAAGTTAATATTTTTAGGTTTCTCACAATTGCAAAATCTTAGTTACAATGTAATCTAACTTTTGGAATGGGTTTAGGATTTTTTGGAAGTGTTTGATACTTTTGGTAACATATCTACTTTTTGGTCTTTACTGACTTTTATGTTGACAACAGTGGGTTGTATCCAGCGAGTGATCATGAATACCGCCAAAAAGGAGATGATCTTCGATTTTATAACTAAGAAAAAAGAAAATCACCTATAAGCCAAATACTCTTGCCAAGGATTGACCAAAAACCTATAACTGTGACCATGCTTTGTTTTCCGTGCGTGTCTAACATTAAGAGTTTTTACTTCAAAAGCACTATTCATAAAATGATCTATTTCGTACAATGTCAGTATACTCACTAATCTGTTGGTCATTACTGTTTACTCACTCTCTGTTTTATCTATCACTGTTTCATGTTGTTTTCCCCTATCAACATTCAATTTCTTCAGGTTGAGATAAAATTTATTCCAAATAGATTACATCTAAATGCTCCAATTTAGGTGCATTAAGAGTTGAATCTGATCAGTTCTGAAACATGCCATCTCTGTTTGTACTGACTTATAGGCCTAATATAATTCTTATCGCTTCATCTCTCCCAGATCTTCAAATAAAACCCTCTTCCCACAGATCAACAGGGACTGCATTTCATAATGCAATATGATAAATAAGAATAGATTAGAATACTTACTGCGTCGGTTGAGTGCCACACCTTGAGGACCAATTATGCCGTCTGCTACCAACTGCATTCTCTGGGTCCCGTTGGTCCTGACCTTTTCAATTCTGTTTTTACGCACGTCAGCCCAATACACCAGCCTAAATGAAAAGTACAAGTCCTGTTACAGACAGCTATTGATTCTAATAATCATTTTGTTCATAGATACAACCCAAAATAGAGTAAAAACATTTTCTGTCAGAAGTCCTCTGTTTACTGATTTTGCCCTCCTTTCTCCTCTCCTCCCAAGTATCCTTGCAACAGCCTTTGACTCCTCACCACTACCTTATCCCAAATTACAGTCAATATCTAAAGGACTGATTCATACCAAACTTGAGTGGAATAAGGAGCCGGATGTTGTCACAGTTTCGGCCGTTTAATTAGATTAGAACAGCCCAACAGACCTGTTAATTGGCTGTCAAAATAACTATGTCATGCCAAAGCATACAGCTACATACACAGGGTCTTTCAATCAATAGCAGTACTCATTTCTGCACACATCACTTTGAAGGCAAATCAGTCCTTTTGACTTTGGTTGTAAGAACTCTATTAAGACAGCTAGCACTGTAATTGCAATTAGCATTGGGGCACAATATTAAAGAAATCAAACACAATGGGGCCAATGGATTGAGTTGATGTTGGTTTAAAGTAAATTCAATGTAATTTCAAAAGGTAGTTCAAAGTAGGTAAGTAGGAAGTGATTTTGGGGAGCCAAAAGGTGTGAAAGGGCAAAATAGTGGTTGATTCTTCCTTCCTGATGGGATAGTTATACTTTATTTTGTGTTGCACTGTGTTTCAATGAAAGGAAATATTCCTCATGCATAGTCGTATCAATAAAAATATTGAAAAATTTGGCACAATTTGAACAGTGTATGGTATTGTGCACAAAAATCATACATTTTTTGCTGCCTACGGTAACCTAATTGTTGCATCTCTTGTATTTAGGGGCTGATATTTTGGAAATAGTGTGCGGCATTGATAAGAAATTTCGCCGGTGTCTTTTTATGTTATGATAACATGCTAAACGACAAAGATGGATACCTAATACAAGTGCATGTAAAAGTGTAACTAAAGTAGTATGGAGTGTCCATTTCTATAATCTTGCAAATGGCTGTATTTTGGGTTCAATATAAAAACTCTGCTGGAAATTTACCTTATTTTTATGTATGTTGTTGGTCCAGCCTCTCTACAGTCCAATCAAACTTAAGGTGGCTCGATACTCGTGAACTTTCCAAGATAGGATTTCTTAAGAATAGTTTAAAACGATCCAAAATATAGTTTAAAGCAAGGATATATAAACGAAAGTGGTCGCTACCAGCCTTTCTTTCAAAATATTTGAGGTTATGTAAAGAAAGTCAAACCACGGAAACCTGAAAAACTCAATTTTTTTCTTAATTATTTTACTGTGAAGTTTTCCCTGCCATTCAGTGGCCATTCATCCTATTTTATTAAATGAAGCATGGAATTAAAGAGGAAAGTTTTATGGAAAAGCCCATTAAAATTCCAGAAAGATATATTTAGTTTAAAGAACTTTTCTAGGGGTTCGGAACAAAAGTTTCGATTTTGAAAATTTGTATCTTCATATGAATCATAGCACTAAAAAAAAAAGGCTGGATAGAATTTTCTATTTCTTTGTCATCTGTTTCCAAATTAAGTGAGAAACAATATAATGATATTGACAAGGCTTCCAACGGCCTGGAAATTGTAATAAAAATGTATTTATACAACATAGTCATTTTTGCGAAATTAGACATGCTCGTTTCTTAAAGCAGAAAGCTGAACATCCGTTGGTGTATAGTATTCTTCATAGCGCATCTAATGGTGAAGACCACAAGTCTCCAACCCTCTTAGAAGTCCCACAAATGCTAAACGAAGCGGCCGACGCATGAAATTCTCAGAAGTAAAAAATTTGCAAAAGAAGTGTCAGCAGAGCTCAGCTGCTATGGTGACGTTACGGTAGATAGGGCCTGCCCGGCTGCGCGTGAATGTGCTCTAACTACCACTTTGCATGAGTAGCGAGCCACCTTAAATGACCAGGCTGGCATGTATATTTGATGAGTAATGAGGAAAACAATATTGGGAAATGAATAATTCCACGCCATTTTGGCAACTCATGGATTTGGCACCCATTTTGATCACTATTGAAAATGTAATGAAATCTGAATATATTTTAAAAGTAAATGACTTGACAGTAATTCACTTAATTCAAATATCAAAGGTTTCACTTTATTCTATTAAATACAAAGAAAAACCATGCACACCGAACCCGCTGGACAAATATCAACTCTGATATGGATATAGAGGTCGACATGACCTGCGTCCACTACTTTTTTTAAACATGTAAACTATAATCTCCCTTCATGATCCATTGGCCAATCAGAAGTCTGTCCAATTCAAACTTTTGTAGATTGTTAGGATAAGGTCACATATAACCTTAATATCAACAATACTTAAGTGCCTTAAGGGCAAATCTAATGACTCCTGGTGAGGTGCTGGAGATTTAGAGAAAAAACGATTGCACTGCAAAACATTGAAAATAACTTGTTTAGTCACTTTTGGGGGGGTGTTGAATTTATCAGAGAATAAAAAGAAAAATTAAAAAAATAGTTAATCCCCCCCCCTACCCTCAGAAAAAACCAGCAAGCAAAATAAGCACTCCTACCCCCTTAAAAAAATAATATCACTACCAGCCTTGAGAACTTTGTCTATCTGTGTGTCTAATGCACTGGATATTTTTATGCCACGCCATTGATGTATTTGTCATTGGTTGGATAATTATCTATTGTGAAGTAAAATGCCATACCCTCTTTTTTGGCCCCACCTTTGAGAAATTTGTCTATCTGTCTATGCAAAATACCCCTTGCATAAAGGCCTACCAGTTGTGTATCTGTCAGCATTTCATTAATTAATAGCCAAACATTCCCCAGAGTGATTGTATTAAACTTCTTCAGCAATTATCAACTGTAAAGTAAAATTCTTTAACCTGGATTTTGGTCACACTTCTAAGAAATTTCAAATTTGCCTGTCTATCTAATGCATTGGATATTTTACAAGTTTGCTCATTGTTGTTCATGTCTCATTGTTTCCATAGACGTACAGCACGTGCAATTTTTTGGGGGGGTGGGGGAGGGGATGGCAGCGACATACGCCCGAATTTCAAGAGCTAGCTTTAATACCATTTCAAATTAAATTGCCTGGAAATCATCAGTTTTTAATAGTTCTTATGTAATCATCCGCCCAAATTGTTTAGCCTTTTTGCCTGAATCTTACCACTTACAACCCTAAACCCCCCCATAGTGACCATACACCTATGATTGTGTCAATAATTAATAGCCGAACACTCCCCAGAGAGATTGCATTCGACCTGTCAGCAATTGTCAAATGTGAAATAAACATCCTTACCCTCTTTGTGGATCCACCACAATTTGGTAGGGACTGCCGATGTCTCCCCTGGTGATAGTGCTTTTCCTCTTCTTGTCGAATTCCACCACCTCAATGAGATTTCTGTTGTATTCAGTGGTATATAGCAAGTTGCTGACTGGGTCAACTGTAATTCCAAACCTGTAGCCTGTAAAAAGTAGAATAATTTATAATTAATGATAATAATAACAAGATTCATGACCATATAAGAGCATCTATAAAATGCAATCATTACTGCAATGTCCCTAAATCATTATTGTTTGCAATATTCTTACCAATATTTACTATAATCGAACAAAATATCATTCTCATTATTTACAATAATTGACCACAATATTCTCACCAATATTTACTATAATAGAGCACAATATCCTTCTCATTATTAGTAGCAATATCATTTAAATTCATGATTTACAATAATAAAACAATATTCAAATCATCATTATCTACAATAATAGAACAATATTCATCATTACGTACTATAACTGAACACCATTTCTTTATTTACAATAATATAACAATATTTATCATTTACAATAATAGAACACAAAAAGGAGTTCTAGCGGACCCCTATCTTCCTATCTTGAAACAAGTTTTTCTTGAGCAACAAATGCAAAAATCTCACTTCCCAAGCATGCATCTGGACCAGGCTTATTTTTTTTGGGCATTTCACGATATAATCATCTTTTTTCAGCAAGCAATTTGTCCACTTTTTATGCAGTATTATTCGATTGTGTTATCTTCTGGTGACTCTAATCAGTAACATAACATATAATTATCTGATAGATACAAGTCTTGTAACTGCAATAAGGCATATCTTTCACTTCAGAGATTTCTTAATTTGTGATCCATGTGACATTATTCATTGGTGAGGATGAGCCAAAACAGATTTCTCCAATCAGCAACTTTATTTTCGGGATGATTATGTTCCAAAAGTTGATGCAATAATGTACAGACAGAATGAATTACACATGGTAAGTGGCAATAGGATGGAAGCAGGTAGGCAGCAGACTAAAGCGGCTCGTCACGCTAAAAATCATAAATGATTTACAAATGTTCCTTTGGTTTTTAAGTATCTTTATAAGATCGATTTAGCGTTTATAGACAACTACATGTAGTAATGCCAATTGAGGCACATGTTTAGGGGGACGAACCCCCCCCCCTCAACACACCATGGCAAACACACATGTTGATTGTGGCTGGTAACCTAATGTCAGCCATTGCCATGGAAGGTGGGGACGGATAGATGAAGCAATGAAGAAGCAGGAGGATTGGTATTGTCCTGATTGTTGAGCTCTTTGTAAACCTTGCATGGCCGAGTGTTGAAAGATTACTTGGTGAACATGATTATTATTGAGACATTCCTGTAGTTTGTAGGCAGATAAAGATAGGTGCTGCCGCCTGTGGGGAAATTGTTATAAGAAGGAGGCTCCCACTGTGGGTGAGTGAAATATGATGAAATTCAGTTTCATGCACACCTGTTTGGAGATCAGTGGTGGAGCAGGGAAACGGAAATGAGAGAGGAGTTAGACCTTTGTTAGCTGCCATTTGAAGTAGAGGGATAGATAGATAGATAGTTTGGAGGAGTGACATGCCTGTGGGGGGCGTTTTTAGCAATGGGAGAGGTTATCTGACCTGAGATTTAACTCAAATATTAATGAGGATAGTGCTTGCTGGGGTGCTTCTACATCTCATTAGTATGCATCTTACATTTGTAGTATGATATGTATAAATAGAAATAAAATTCTGGTGAATTTTAATGTAAAATTTTATATCAACATTGCACTAAATATAGCTATATATCCTGTTGTTGGCATCAAACAAATTGATTGAAAACTACAACACAAAAAGCCCGAAGTAATTATACTAAAACATAAGCTTTAATAGACTATTAGACATAGAATATGCATGGGATGGTTTTGCATACTGCCACACTGTTTTCTATAATTCTTGTAGGGTGTGTAGTTGCTAAAAAGTGGGAAGTATTGCATTTTTAACCCTCGGTAACTCTTAAGTAATTTTTGAAGACTCCATGAAATTAACTATTGGCTTCAGTCCACCCAAGCAAATGGATAGTTGATACAAAGATGTATAAATTTCATATCAGCACCTTACTTGTTTCCGGTGTTGTTGGCAAATGTAGGCCTACACTATTTTACAAGAAAAATGTATGCAAAGCACTGTTCTTAATGAAGATCAATTGCACTGTAAATTTTGAATTTTGAGTTAGCTTAATTGATTGAGTGAGATGGTTGCACAATTCCTTTGAGCCAAGATAGCTTGTTGTTTGCAAGTTATAACAACATAAAGATTATCATAACTCAAAACAGCAAGCTATCATGGCTCAAACAAATTGTGCAACCATCTCACTCAATCATTTGTGCTAACTCAGAATTTCAGAATTTACAGTGTGCAGTCTAATTTCTAAATTTAAACATGAGACAATCACATATTGGTTCCATAGTGTGAAAGAGACACACAGGAATAACAACTAATGTCTTACAATATATTTCAGACCATTGAAACACTCTAAGAATTTTTTTCTAAATCACAGAAATCGCATATATAAATGAGTATATTTTCTCAATACCCAAGTAAGTTACAAATATGAAATTGGTACCACAGGGTGCAGAATAATGTATACATCTTTGTATCAACTATCCGTGTGCTTTGGTGGACTGAAACCGATAATTTGTGAGCTGCTATTTTCGCATTAAAACTCATTGTTAAACTTAAACCCACGATTCTCTGACTTGCAAAAAAAGGTAATGGCATCATATGGTTACACCTATCACAAATTCTTCATTCATGCATCATGACAACGTTTTCATTATAAAGGGCTTTTTAGTATACTTGCACCACTGCTTGCTTGTTTTGGCCAATCAGAAGCCAGAATTTCTCTGTGATATAACACAAATCATACACTTGTTCATGATTTTACACGCTCGAGTGACCCACAATTTGACAAATTGAAGGAAACACCAGAACAACATGGACTAACAAAGCGTTGAATAATGGACAACAAAAATGGCAAACAACGAGGAAGATTATAACAAGCATAATGGGTTTCAATAAAAAGGGCTACATTCATATTTTTTATACCTTTATCATTGTATTTTGATCTGAAATAATTATCATCTTTTAATTTACTTGAAAAAAAAAGTTTATTTTGTAAAGGCAAGCTTGAAAATAAAAAGAAAAGCAGCAGACGAAGTTCTAGTGATGCAGACGGGACCACCTTTAAGAGAGTGGTCCGGTATATTTATATATTTCCATAAGTGGTCCAGTCCTGGACTCCTGGTCTGGTCCAAGGTGAGGTGGTCCGATTTTGTTACTGGACCAGTCCAAAAGTGGTCCATTGGCATTTCGAAAATTATGATAAAAATGAGAGGGTTTAAACAAGCTAATGAGTCATTAGTAATGACATGAATTCATTTTTAAATATGACAAAATTCATGATACCCTTGATGACATCTAAAATCACTGGACTGGACTGGCCCTTGACTGGTCTGGTCCAGCACTAGACTGGTTTTTTGTAGGTGGTCCGGTATTTTGGCGGTCTAGGGCTGGACCCCAGATCGTACTGGTTCAAGGCGGTCCGGTCTGCATCACTAAAGTCTGACCAACAATTTTGACCCTAATCGGCAAGCTCAAAGAATTATTATTTCTCACATGTCATATAAATGTGCGTCATGTAAACAAAATATATATTGAAATTATTGTAAACCCTAAGAATAAAGAATTCTGATATGTTGCCTTCAAGGCTGCCATCCTGCAAATCAACTGAGGTACATGAATGTGCAACAAATACAATGAATATGTTGTCAAACACGAAGGAACAGCAAACAAGAATGATTAAATGAATTTGTTTTTGCAAATTGTGGTATAAGTGAGACAACGCCCTTGTTTGTGAAGATAAGCTATTAATCCTCGACAAAAACAATGTATCAGATAAATTGCTTATCAGCACAAACGAGGGCCTCATCTATTACATATTTTCAGTTAAGAGGATTAGTTCAAATTAATTTGCAAACAATCTCAAGCAATTTTTGAAAACTGGGTTTGCCAATTCACAAATTCATGGTCCCACAACCGCACATATGGAATTCACAGATACATTGGTGCACCCTACTGAACTGAGGTTCGAAACAGGTGATTACAACAAACAGTCAATGCCAAAAAATGCTGAACAAGATAATCCAGCTTGCTATTTTGTAACAGGACCCCTTTAAACATTGTCAGAGCATAAGAAAATGTGACAGAGGCTCACAGAGCCAGGGAATTTTTGCCAAAGAACTTCTAATTTGAGCATTTGTGCACCCATTTATCCACATGGAATTGTTCATGGACTGTATCTATATTGCATGGGATATATATTCTTTGGAATGACTAACAGAATAAATCATAGAATACATACTCATAAGAAAAGGTAAGATATAAATTCTCCTATGGCATATAAACACAGAATTTTTTGCCAACTCACATTGAAACTTTAAAGGCTGTTAATCAAATATAACAGATGTTTCAAGGTTACACTTTGCATAGGTTTTGTCCACAGTGACAGAATACAGAGTTCTAATTGGTTTTCTCTAGCTGACAGCAATTTGATTTTATATGAATTGACTTTTTCTGAAACATGTGCTTTCTCCAAGCCAATGTTTTGATGAAACAGGAAATCATGTACATCATGTACAGTGCTGCCACGTCGTTGCTCTATGAAATTGAGATCTCTCACATACTGTCTTGATGAATATTCAAAGGATTAAAAAAGTTGTGATTCAGCAACAAAGGATTATAAGCCAATTAGTGCCAACAAAACTCCAAACAGATAAGAAAATTCTCTCAGGGTCGACGGCCTTCTGAGAAGATCACAATGAGAACTGGGTTTAAGTGCTCCACCTTGGTTAAAAATTGGCCCAAGTGACCCGGAAAGACCTGGATTCGAACCCTGGACCCAGCGATTGACAGTCTATATCACGCTACCACTATACCAACCCTCCCCGGCTCCTCCCCCATTTTAGGTCCAAGAAAAATGTTTAAAGCTTAACTGCACGGCGTGCACGCTGTTGCTATTGTATTGTTTTGACAGTTATTTTCTATTTCACGAAATATCCCTTTAAAGTTATGACATGTGTTCCTATCTTTATCACGTGTATGAAATTTTGATGGACAAAAAGTGCCTTCATTCAAATCGGTAATTCTTTTTTGCCTCTTTTCTTATTTAACACTTTTCTGAATAATAAATCTTTCAAGCCTTTGATTTGTATAAAGATTGTATTTATGCCAAAACAAATTGATGTTGCACAACTGCTGATTTTTATATTGGATCACTTTGTAAAATAGGCCTTAGGCCTACAACAAAAATGTGCTAATTTCATCAAAATGTAAAAATGAGCAGAAAACAAAGTGAAGTCTCAGGTGGTGCTTCTGGTGTGGGCTTAATCATGTTTGTGACTCTGTGCTGCAATTTATTCTGTAAAACAACAAGCACCATCTTGCAAAATGAATAACATTGCAAAATATTTCTTACCTGCCAATGCGATGGAGCTGATGTTGCCATTACATTTCCTTCCTATCCCTTGACTTGAACCCACATTGGTCCAATAGAGGCAATTGCGCTCAGGGTCATGCGCAATTGCATGTGGCTTATCACAGTGTGGCCGGCTGAGATTTAGTGGTTCTGCCACACCACCGGATGCAGGGACTCGGTAAATGTCATTCCTTTCCCAAACAGTGTAATATAATACACTGGTTTTGCCTGGAAGAAGAAAGAATTAATGATTATATAACCAATCAGATATTTCATCGATGTGATAGACGCATGAAATGACAAGTAGCACCAAATATGGTTCTTGCGTTACAGAACCACATCAATTGCACGCTGAAAGTGTAAATAGAGTTTGAAATAAAAGTGGCCTAACTGGGTACTCATTTAATAGAACCGTGCCCATCACACACTGAGCAAGTAAACATGAGGTTGAAAATAGAAGTCACTGAGATCGGATCCACCTGCCCCCACTAAACATGCCATTTCCCTTTGCAACGTGATCATTAGGTCTTCCCATAGGCGTACAAAGATCCACATCTAACTTATTCTAACTGTCATATTTTTTGTAATTTTCATTCTAAGCCCGATACATGAAGAAAAATTCCTTTAAAATTTGCAACAAATCTTTTTTAATGCCCTAGGAAACCCTTGTTTTTTTACGAATAAAGCTATTAGGGCTCTCCCGCAGTACAAAAATACATAGTTAGGTATATTGTTTCTAGAATAGACACAATTCAACCTTTGCATTAGAGTATGTTAGATGCAAGTAAAACACAGCAATGGAATTTTTTTAAATGTGGTTAAGTCTGCTGACGTATTATCTTTAAGGGCAATTGGCAAAATAATTGAATATCATGTACCAAACGCTAAATAAAAGGTTTAAAATTTATATTGGTTCTACATTGTAAATAGCATCTTGAAGAAAAAATGGAGCAAATCCCGAAATGTCACTCATGCCTGCAAGTGCTGAAAAGATGCCTCCCCCCCCCCCCAAGACTGGCCTGTCTGGATGCGCCACTGTATTATGGATGATAGCATGAACCATTTGATTAATGGTGAGCACTGTGGCCAGGATCACATCATTTTCCTCTACTTTGCCAATTTTAACCATGTTTTCCTGAATCACCTGGAAATATTTTGACCAGTATTATGTTCCTTTTACACATACAGTCAGCCCAAAAATTATGCACACTTTCATTTGCCATCATATTTCTAAAAAATATCCAAAAAACTGCCCTGTTATTTAGAATAGTGTTAGTAGGCTAGGGTCATATGCAATAATATTATGCATTCAAATTTTATTTTCTAACACATTCATTTTTTTGAGAATGTGAAAAAAGCGAATGTCCATAAATCATTCACAAACTTGAGATAAGTACAAGAAATGACATTTTTGGAGATCAAATTCCAAATTTTTCTATGAAAATGATTTTGTCCCACTGATGAACACCGAATAATGATGTCTAGTTTTGTGAATGACTGAATACACCACACAAACAACTTTTTCCCAGAGAAAACTAAGGAATCTCCAAAAATGCTCTTTCTAGAAGTTGGATCAAGTTTGAAAATAATTCTTTAACGTTGAATAATATTTTTTTTCAAAATTGCAAACAATTAACTTTGGAAGAAAATTAAATGCATATGATCCTAATCTTATAACACTAATCTATAACATAGGACCTTTTCTGCATCATATTGGCCTGATTTTGTGAAATATGATGACAAATCAAAGTGTGCAAAATGATTCTTGTGCTGAATGCATGTATTTAAATTTTTTGCAAAATTCTTAGATGGACCTCTGTAGTTCTGGCTGCATGAATATAGGCATTTCTTGTAATGTCCTTTAAATGCTGGTAACAATGGTTATATTGACAGACGCATGCATTTACATTTCAGTTTGATTCAATAAAATGACCATGCACAAATGAAAATTATGCTCCATTTTGGTAACATTTACATTTCAGGTTAGCACCACTCAGGTACTGCTTAATCTGGGTGTATAGGTGTAGCCCCCCCCCCTAAAAAAAAACCAGCGGTTTCTAAATGATTTCATTTGACGTGGCATAACATGTGGATCATGAAATTCAGGCAAATGTCCTTAGTTTTTCAAAAATCCATGTTGGTTTTTTTTGCATTGAAATTTGGTTTTTCAAAAAAACATTTTGAATCTAAAAAACCAATTTTGTCACCAAATTTTTTAGAGTGTAGGAGCGCACTCTTGATCTGCAGTCCATTGGTGCCAAATGTTTTAGAATGTCTATTGGAAGAGCAGAAATCAACTTACTTTTAAGTGTATTGGAACAGCAGAAAGCAACTTACTTTTAAGTGTATTGGAAGAGCAGAAATCAACTCACTTTTAAGTGTATTGGAACAGCAGAAAGCAACTTACTTTTAAGTGTATTGGAACAGCAGAAAGCAACTTACTTTTAAGTGTATTGGAACAGCAGAAAGCAACTTACTTTTAAGTGTATTGGAACAGCAGAAATCAACTTACTTCTAAGTGTATTGGAACAGCAGAAAGCAACTTACTTTTAAGTGTATTGGAAGAGCAGAAAGCAACTTACTTTTACGTGTATTGGAACAGCAGAAAGCAACTTACTTTTAAGTGTATTGGAACAGCAGAAAGCAACTTACTTTTAAGTGTATTGAAACATCAGAAAGCAACTTACTTTTAAGTGTATTGGAACAGCAGAAAGCAACTTACTTTTAAGTGTATTGGAACAGCAGAAAGCAACTTACTTTTAAGTGTATTGGAACATCAGAAAGCAACTTACTTTTAAGTGTATTGGAACAGCAGAAAGCAACTTACTTTTAAGTGTATTGGAAGAGCAGAAAGCAACTTACTTTTAAGTGTATTGGAACATCAGAAAGCAACTTACTTTTAAGTGTATTGGAACAGCAGAAAGCAACTTACTTTTAAGTGTATTGGAACAGCAGAAAGCAACTTACTTTTAAGTGTATTGGAACAGCAGAAAGCAACTTACTTTTAAGTGTATTGGAAGAGCAGAAAGCAACTTACTTTTAAGTGTATTGGAACAGCAGAAAGCAACTTACGAGGGGCGTTCAGAAAGTTCGAGGCTTTTTTTTACAGGGACACTTATTTTCAATCTAGAACTATGAATTTTTCACAGGATGAAATTCAGCATATTTGGAAAGGATTCCCAAAATTTTGGACAATTTGGACATTTCTAAGTCATTCTGTGGTTGCCATGGAAACCGAATGTTCAGCTGGTCGGGGCAGGTAATACTGAAACCAAGAAAGCCAATAAATTTTGGCTGTGAGAGACCTCTCTCTATCACTTGTATTAGTGAGTTTGACCATATTTGACACAAGAAATATAGAATTAGCCTTTAAAAATACTTCCAAGCTCACCAAAAGCATTAATTGATACACCTGACCCATTGAAGTACATGTTCCCCGAAGTCCTCCAAACAAAGTTCCGTGAAAGCATTTCGGTCATCCACAGCCTGTTCTCCTACACTGCCTGAAACTCTGGCCCTCATGGACTGACATAATGAAAAACCAGGACTTATGTAAAGCCACATGTTACAGGAATGGCTGGGATTGAAAATGCTGCCCATTTTGGTTTCTTGTTCATACCAGTGAATCCATGCTTTCACAAGTCCTTATGTAGTCAGGAAAACACACCCCTGTCGCCAGAATTTCCCTTGCTAAATCTGGCATGCAGGAGCGCTTTCCTACATGGGTTCAGTGTAAAAATACACACATTTAGTGTGCTTGAAAGTATATTTAGAAGCTAATATCATATTTCTTGTGTCAAATATTTCCAATCTCACTAATACAAGTGATAGAGAGAAGTCTTCACAGTCACAATTTGTTGGCTTTCTTTGTTTCAGTATTACCTGCCCCGACTAGCTGAACTTTCAGTTTCCATGGCAACCACAGAATGACTTAGAAATGTCTAAATTGTCCGAAATTTTGGAAATCCATTCCCAATATGCTGAATTTTACCCTGTGAAAAATTCTTAGTTCTAGATTAAATATAAGTGTCCATATAAAAAAAAGCCTCGAACTTTCTGAACGCCCCTCGTACTTTTAAGTGTATTGGAACAGCAGAAAGCAACTTACTTTTAAGTGTATTGGAACAGCAGAAAGCAACTTACTTTTTTCTGTGGCGACACCGCAGAAAACCGAGAGCAGAACAACAAACAGAAGCTCCATGACTTGTTTTCTTGGCACTCCAACCTCGATGAGCCACAGGCGAGGAGTGATCATCCAGGATTCCAAAGTTTGTTAAATAACAGTGGATGAGGAAGTCAGAAACAGACAATATTTTAGATTATTCCATATTGGGGGACTTCACAAAATTTCAGGCTGCTGGATGCCAGTGCCTGGATGTTGCAGTGCACTCTAAAAAAAGTCAGACAAAATCGGTTTTTTAGATTCAAAATGGTTTTTTGAAAAACCAAGTTTCAATGCAAAAAAAAACCAACATGGATTTTTCAAAAATCCATGTTGGTTTTTGCATTGAAATTTGGTTTTTCAAAAAACTAATTTGATTATAAAAAACCAATTTTGTCCCAAGATTTTTTATGCCCCAGTCTCACGGCACGTTACGGAGAACTTTTTACCACTGAGGGATAGCTTGAGATGAATTCTAGGAAAAAATTACCAACCCGGCGACACACAATGTTTATAAAACGATTATATAATTAATTAAAAGCATATCATGGCGGGATAAGATCGTAAATTGGCGGAGACAAGATCATATCCCTGTGGGAAAGACCTAAATGCCTGTGGGTATGTCAAAAATCGTCGGCGGGATGTCAAAAGACCGTCGGCGGGATGTCAAAAACTGCCGGCGAGGCTGCAAATGTTCCGCACGGGAAGTAAAAATATCCCGCAGGGGCAGGAGAGGTCCCCGCAGGGGCGGGAGAGGTCCCCTCAGGGGCAGGGGATGTCCTAATATCCCGCAAGAGATGTTTTTGAGTCGTTCTCACTGAAAAAATCCCCGCCGGACATCCAAAAATCAAGAAAGTTTGGGCTCTGTTCCGCCGTCATGGAAAAAAAGTTTCAACGTGTTGAATCTTTTTTCACATCCACGGCGCAGTTATTCCATTTCTAGGAACCCCTGAGGGAAACAAAAACTACCCCTGAGGGATGTGAAAAGTCGACGGCGGGATCATCCAAATTCATCCAAATTACCAGGAAATACCATCCCTCCGATGCCTAAAGTGCTCCGTAACGTGCCGTGAGACTGGGGCATTAGAGTGTGAGGGAGGGGGGCAGCGGTAGAATAAGGTTTTCGGGGAATTGTTCGGTCTAGAAATCAAGTATTGCACTTAAGTAGGCTCAGGAAATTGGTATTATCAACAAAGTTCAAAATCATCAGTATTGAACTGCACTGCAATTTAGGACTTTATTATGGGATATGCATACGGATACCATACAGTAACCATTGCCTAATGGTCTAGCACGCCTGTCCGATGACTTAGAGAGCAAGGGTTAATGGCTTTGAGGGCATGGGTTCAAATCTCGCCCCGGGAACTTGCTTTAGTCTGAGCCCATGAAAATGGGGCTCTGGATTGGGTTTTGTGTCCCCCTGTCCCTCGGCTATTTTACTGTTGAATTCCCTGCATGTCCCTTTGCAATTTTACTAATGGTAAGTTTGAATTCCCTGTCCCTCAGCGCTGAATGGAGTTTATGTCCCCCTGTCCCTTGGCCATTTTACTGCCGAATTCTCTGCCCCTTGATCATTTTACTTTTGAGTTCTCTGTGCCCCATATCCCCCAATCCAAAGCCTCGAAAATGAAGGCTGGTTATTTAACTGGCAAAAAAAAATTCACAAGTGCCCTGAGGTGATTCCCTCTGATCCCTACAGTTGGCATTAACTATCTTCCACGAGTACCCCTCCCCTGAGAGACCCTAGCCTATTAACTTCGATAGCAAAAAATAATAATTAGAGTACCCCCCTGAGACGATCTCCCCCAGGTGACCCCCAAACCTACCAAAAAAATTTTCCCCAGCCAAGGTGGCAGGCCAAGGCCCAAAATTTCTTACGAGTACCAGTGGTGACAACCCAGTGCGGCAAAATTCTTTTTTTATGAGTAACCCCTTGCTAGGTTATCCCTCGGGCCACACCTAATTCCAGTAAAAATACAATTTTTAAGGTCAACTTCCCCTCAAGGTAATCCCCGTTGACCCCCAAATAAAACACAAATCACAAGTTCCGCCAACGTGACCTGCAGCCTAGTAATTTTAATATTAAAGAAATATAAAAGATTTTACCCCTGGTGACCACCAATCCTCTTTACGTAACCCCTCTGGGCTAGCGGGAACAAGAAATTCTTTTTGAAAAAAAAATTGTAGGGGCCTTTGTATGAAATATGAGGTTTCTTCAAACACATATTTTATTTTCCAAATATTCAATTGATTTCCAATGCGTGTGTAGTCACATCTATACCTCCAATGTACTACCTACTGTGATTTGACAAACCTATGGCATGTTACCTCCTGATTGGACATGCCTAATTATAGTTGTTCTAAACATTTTTTGTCATGAACATGAAATTTAAAAACAAACTAATTCTGGCTTGCCTATTAATGGTTTATTACACTTTTCATAAGCTTGTGAACATCACAGGAGTTGTGAGAAGTTGAATATCTAATATTTCCATAGTGTTTTTGTACACTTCTATTATATGATGCCAAATCTTTATAAACTTTGGCTATATTTGACCAATTTGCTGAAAGAAATAGCTATGGGATATGCTCCAGGCGTGCTTTGGAGATGGTCCCCAATCATTCAATCATGACCAGTGAATGCCATGGTTATGGTTGAGTGGCTGCTGCTTCTCTGGTGTAGCTACTGTGTATCAAAAGGGGGCAATATATACTTGATTTGTAAATTTTACTCACACATACCTCCTCTGTGGCATGAATACCCGCCTAATGCTGGAGGTCAATTAGGAGGGTACTCCAGCTATAGGGAAAGTATCTCTGCAAGTCCAACTTGCCTGTGGCACCCTCCAGAAACTTAGAAGCTCCACCACAGCGGTACACAAAAATTGATGACAAAGAGCACTAGGCTGGGTATTTTTGTCCCATTAGTAGGATGGGATGATAATCATCAATGTCAGAATTTCAATGTCCCACCATCCTAACTTTGTTATGGTTGAAAATACAGAAGGGTCATTCCATCTCAAATCAACCAATGGTCCCCACCTCACCTTCTCCGATTTTGCTGAAACTAGCCACATATCAAGAACACTATAAGGAAAGAATTTGTTTGAAATTTGAAAGCTGTACCTCAAAAATTCAGGAAGATGTGGCCAATTGAAGATCAAAAATGTGGTCCGAAAATCGGAAATTGTCCATTTCTAAAAATTTAATATCTCTTTTGTTTTTTTTATATAACAATCTGACATAGCCCATGTACTTACACATGACCCTATTGTAAAATTTAGTTCAAGAATTTTTAACCCAGATGAATTTGCAACTCTTCCAGAATGTTTAAAATGTTTATGATTTATCACATCGAATTCCAGATTTCAATAATTTCTATCTCCTTCAAGTGACTTCCAAAATGTCAAATATTCTGCACATTTGTTCTTTGGGGTGATTAGAATTAGTAAAAGTGAAATTACTTCCCTAGGCATTGATGGCAGCGATTCATACCCCGCACAATTTCGAAAAAAGTGAAATTAGTCATTTTTTGGACTAAAATATCACCATGTGGGATAGGTAGCACAAACTGCTGGCACATTTCATAAGGAAGCACACGAGAAGGGCTTTTGATTGATATGAGCCATGTTTTGTATATATGAATTCTTCATTGTGAAATTGCACTTTCTATTTTGGTCGTTCACGCCTTTCAAACATTATATTTGGATTTCAAATGACAGTAAAATCATGTGGAATGAGAAATTTGAGTTTAAAAATTGGCTGAAACTTATATTTCGACAAAGGTCTTCGATTTGATATCAAATCTTACCAGTGTATTTCCTTTTGTAACTGTCTTCTAAAAGCATTCTTTGGGTGAATTATTATCTATAAGAGGAAAAATTATAAAATTTCAAAAGCTTTTGCGGGACAGTTGATGTGCCTTTATCATTTGGAAAAATATTAGGTCCTCACAAAAAATCGGAAAAAGTTGCTTTTAAAGATTTTTTTTGAGGTCATCCTTGTTATTTATTTGTGAAATGCAATTTTACCTGAGATGAAGATGGACAACTAACAAAAGTATTTTCAAATGTTTTGCCTTGATCAAGGGCTTTGATCTACTACTCAATTTAATTGGAAACTTCATGGTTTTGTATTTTATGCTTTTGCCATTTATGGCCATTATTGTCTGTGTCACGCTGATAACTTACTGGATTTTAAAACCACAGAATGTAATACGCTTGTCATATTTGGTTTTAAATCTATTATTATATCACATGTCCCACATGGCATTAGCTGATTTTGATATTTGTACACAATTTTTTCATTATTTTGCAATGTTATGATACAAGATAATTGTGCTTAAATGTACTAACTTGCCATATTTGGTATTGGCAAAAATCCTAAGTCAAGGCAATACTCATATCCTATTTTCACAATCTTATAAGTGGTCCCACATGATCTTTTGATCATTTTATATATGCATAATTACAGCCTAAATGACTATATTTAAAATGTGAATACGACCAAGAAAAATTCATATACACAAGATGTATTGTATATGAATCAAAAGCCCTTTGCATGTATTTTCACGAGATATGCGTGTGTTGTTGTTTTGACCTTTCCCACATCGTCTTTTTTCACTCCGAACATTGGTAAATTTGATTTTTTTAAAATTTGAGCTTAGTCTGAATTCCAGCAAACATCGGCCAGGGATATGAAATTAACGTTGCCCTTTCTTCTCACACCAAAGAACCAATTTGTAATATATTTTTAATTTTGGAAGTTATGTGACCGAGTGGGAAATTGTTGAAATTTCAGTTTCAGTGTGATAAATCTTCCAACTTTGAAAATTTGTGGAAGGTCATCAAACTTCTTTTCAGCAACTTGCTTTCTGCCATTTTATTAATTGAGATGTCAAGTATTCATTTAAAATATTTAAGGGCACTATCTTGAGCAGTCAATAAATGACAGCAATTTCTAGAAGGGACAATTTTCAATTTTCGGATGGAGTTTTCAAACTTCAATCGGTCAGTACTTTCTCAAATTTGCAGTTACAGAACTGAAATTTTGCACACATTCATTCCATATATAGTTCTTCAAATGTGGGCAGTTTCGTGAAAATCTGAGAAGGTGAGGTGGGGCACTTCTCAAATTTTGGTTGATTTCACATGGAATGACCCAGGTAACATATATATCATAGACCTACAAATATTGGATAGCATGGAGTCCAATATACAATGTAGTTGGGCAATGGAAGCCTTTTGGTGTCAGGAAGGTTTTATAGAGTATTAGTAACCATAAAATTAGGTACACACAATGACACACAGTATGACACAAGTCTCTTGCATGTTTGCTGTTCACCAAGATAATTGTATATTATGTTAACAGTGATGGAATTGGGGGGGGGGAGCTCAAGGGAGCTGAGCTCCCTTGATAAAAAAAACAGGGAGAGCTGTGACCTGCTGCAGCTCCCCCAATCATCTGTGGAAATATATATATAATTAACATGTTTAATTTTTCAGTCCTGCAGGTATTATTAGCCAAAAAATGAACCCTGATTTCAGAATTTTTCTCCTTTTAAAAATTTGGAATGGCGCACCTCTGCCGCAACAGCTTATAGCTCCCCCGACAAAAATTTTCCATTTCCATCACAGTATGTTAATTAATCAAAATGGATGGTATTACGGTACAAAACAATTATACAATGAATAAATTGTTAAACAAGACTGGCACATGCAGGATATGTACACCTTCAAGTGGCTTACACAACTTGCCTGTCAGGTTTGTTTGTTGCACATTGACATTTTTCACATTCAAGATTTTCTCATTGATATTTTACAATTGCACATTGCCCAGTATGAAAATGATTTTCTCAATAGACAAAACTAAAAAAAAAGTGTATTCCAGACACATTTATTTGCCTGTACTAAATTTGGTTTTAGGTCCATTGTCTAAAATGCAATTGTAACAATTGAGAGAGTGACATGGCTCTTCACAGCAAAAGTCAGAAGGACTGATTCCAGCAAAGCTTGAGTGGCTGGGGAACTTGAGTATGTCACATTTTCCCAATATTTGATTGGATTAAAACAGCCTAAGGGACCTTTTAATTGGCTTTGAAATACATTTATTTCTTACTGAGTAATGTGAGTATAATAGCCCTTGGACTCAATGTCCCTCAGCCAATGGCAGTGACTCAAACAAATTATGCAATCTGAAGACAAGTCTGTACTGATGATTTTACTGTGAAACAATTTTGGCTGTAATGATGTTCCAGTGTGTATATCAATGAGAAAAGATATGCTTTTCAAATGGTATAATTGGTTTTCTGGTCCAGGTTGAGCAGAATAGATATTATTATTACTTAGTCTTGTACTCACTTGAGGAATAGGTAGCCTCAAATTTAGAAATCAGCAAACTTAAATAATTGTATGCTACTCTACTCTATGGATACCATTTTCTACCATAGAATGCTTCAGATGTGTTACATCTTGTTATTTTCTTATTTTTTCCAAAACTATAAATAATTTGTAGACAACCTAACCAGCTCAGTTAATTAAAACAATCATGCCTCAACAATTTGTCACGGAGAGTGACAACAAATAATTAGGTTTGTAATGATAAGAAATTGAAATACTTGCTCAGGCAATGAACTACTACTCACAAACCCATGTTGTTGGTATTCAAATTGAAGCTATTTTTATGCCAAGTACAATGATGGGCTTGTAATGATTATCAATCAAATATTAAGAAAGATATGGCTTTTCGTGACTTAGCACTAATGCTAAAATTCATCAAAAAAGGTCAAAAGCTTCAATCGGTCTTGGGAGGCATAACAAATAAAGATATATGGACATATTATACATCATTGAACTCGTATTTTCAACCACAACAAAGATAGCATGGTGGGACTTTGAAATTATAAAATCTTTTTTTTCTATTGATTATCACCCCACCCTACCATTAGTTAGGGACCTTCAATCATTTGGAGCTTGTAACACAGATCTGGGATGGTCCCTACAAAAAAACAATTGTGAGTAGCCCCGAAGGTGACCCCCCATTGACCCCCCAGCCAAGTAACATAACTACAAAAAAAAGGTTGTGAATACCAACTCCCCGAGGTGACCCTCTGGGTGACCAATCAGACCCCCCAGAGGTAACACCCATCAGTGATGTAGTCGAGGCCAGGACATCCGAGGCAGAGACCGAGGCATGAGCCTCCGAGGCCAAGGCGAGGCCGAGGCCATCAAAATGTGGCCTCAAGGCCGGCCTCGAGGACGAGGCCAGTCCCGAGGCCTCCATCACTGACCCAAAGACATCCGAGACCGAGGCAAGGCCAAGGATTTGGCATCCGAGATCGAGCCAAGGCCGAGGTCATCAAAATATGGCTCCGAGGCATTACCCAGGGGTATTGAGAAGTCAGAACAGCATCGTTCTGAGGTCGCATTTAATGTTCAAATTACATTAGAGTGAAGGTGGATTTGCATAAAAGATAGCATTGAATCATAACCTGGATGGACAGAAAAGTATGCTGTGAATGCGACATCACATTGGAAATACACTCAGATTTTCATCTTAGGTAAGAACGACGTAAGTAGATGTCAGTCAAAAACCTGGCTGTTCTGGGATAACAATGGCTGTAGTCGGAGTTAGGTATGGGTCAAAGTCTTTGATAAGTAAGTGAACCACCCTTCCCCATTAAATAACCTTGGTCCTGTGTTTCACTTATTTATCAAAGACTTTGACCCATACCTAACTCCAACTGCAGCGAAGAAAATTGGCAGCCATTGTTATCCCATATGCCTCACATATCGGCCTTTATGACCCAATATGTTTTCCTCTCATCGGATGAGAATTCATGCTTCCACAAGTAGTTTTGCTGAGGATGTTTAGCAATGATGCAATGGCACCATTTCATGCGTTTCACTTACTTACAGGTGGCACTGTAATATTTCATTCCATACAAAATAAAATGATTGCAAAGGAATGTGATATTTTGTGCCATTCAAAAATGATCACAAACAAATGTAATATCAATTTTGTTTCTCGTAGATGGATGGATAGATGATTGGGGCCTTACATCCTGTATTTCTGCACTTGGTAGTTGAATTAGGACAGGAGGAGGACATGGCAAGGGTGGTGAAGGGTGATTGAAACAGCCATCCAATTTGGGCCCGATTGACACAGCAAGGGCTGGATTCGAACCCAGGACCCAGCTATTGGCAGGCCGGCATGCTACCACTAGACCAACTCTCCCCCTTCGTATCCTCATGATAGAGCTTCATAGGGACTCTGTAAAAGGACCTTTTCAAAACAATGACTTACTCGGAAGTTAGAAATAGATTAAATCACTTTTTCCGTAAATTTGGAATCATTAAAATAATTATGTGAAATATTGATGAGGTTCCTGGAGTTGAGTATATGAAACTGTCATCCAGCACCATGAGGAAGTTATGGATGAGGAAACTAGGAAAGATTAAATGGCTGGACACGATTCTATAATGAATTTAATCAAGAAATTATCTAATTGCATTTGAAAGGCAGTCACAAAACAGGAATTTCAGGAATTATAATTATCTGATTTAACTATTTGAAACCGATATATGTTTTGAATTCAATATTGAATATAATTACATAGATCATTATACTTTTCAAGCTCAACAATGTGGGAGTTGGCTTGTCAAGTTTTAATAATTTGAGTTGTGATGGAGAAATATGTCAAAGGTCATTTCCTAGCTCTGTTAAGACTGTAAGGAGAACTTGCCCGCCAAAGTTTAGAGTAAGTGGACCCTCAATCAATTTGATGTGTCGACCTGCTTCTTTGGGTTACATTTTTGGTCAGAGCCATGATACTCTTCAATGACACCGGTGAAATATGTGACATTGAACTCTAGCTGTATTATGCCATGTGCCATTTGACTTACTCTATTTTATGTGTATAAACTGTATATGTTTACATTGCAGCTGAAGTGAGCATAGAGTTATCCTAGGTGGATGTAATAAAGTTGGCTTGACTTGAATTCTGATGCAGTTAAAACTTTTAGGCCCTCTTGCCTATGCTTACATGTAGGGTCAAAGCTGTGTATTCACTAGAATATAATATAAATATTTGATGGTGAGGAGTCCAATATAGAGTATAATTGGACGAAGAAAAGAGTCCAATTATATTCTATATTGGACGACTTACCATCTAATATTTTTATACTCTCCATAAATGAAGCCACCCTTAAAGCAGTAGGTTTAATCACTTTGACTGTGCTGGAAAGCCAGTTTGTGTTTCTCTTGGTTGAACTGCAGAGTTCCTTTCAAAATGCATCTCGTCATATTTCAGCAATGGGTAGCCACAAAAATATAAAATTTACATATTCTGAATCTGTATTCTATAACCAAGAAGCCTCTTTATATTTGATATTTTTTATTTCAATTTCATAGCACAATGTTTTTCTTTAAACATAGGGATTTATGGGAAAAATTGGTGAAAAAATCATTTGTGTTTTTCTGTGTCCTCCCATTGACGTGCAATTAATTTTTTACTAAAATTGAAAAACAATATTTTTTCTTGCTGTTGCTGCAGCAGGGCACAGCAGAAGGTGTTTCCTCTCAGGTCCTCCATCACTGCCCTATAATATGGCAATAAAACTCCTCACTGCCCAATATAACTTCTCACTGCCCAATATAACTTTTCACTGTCCAATATAACTTTTTCTCTGCCTATTACAGCAATGATATTATCCAAGAATACTTGCTTGTGATTGGCTGACACAATCCGAGTGGAGAATATAAAACATTATTAAGCAAAAAAATGTGCAAAATGCCTTTTTACTCACAGTCAGGCAAGAACCTTCCATTTCAATCCAACAATGACTTATTTCAAGCACATTCACCTTCAAAACCCCTTTCCACCACTGAGTACGGTAAAGTACTTTACAATCTCCTGTTACAAATAACCTCAGACCATTTGCTTCTGTTCGTTATCTTTTCATTGTTCTAACTTGTTATATATGTCAACTTTCATAACATATCACTTCTTGTCAAAAATTAGCTTCACAAGCATAATCAGGGGTACGGTAACGTGATTTGTAGGCGACGGTAATGTGATATTCACGTAAACGTACTCTTGCTTTAGTATTTATTTCTACTTTTTGTGCAATGGGAGCCTTGGAAAGATCATATAAAGAGAAAAGATATCCTGAGGATAAATTTATTATACACTGTAGGACAGGGGCGTAGCCAAGGGGGGGGATATGGGGGTCAGAACCCCCCCCTTTGGCCCAAAACTAAAGTCACATTTGCCAGAATTTTAAAAGTAAGTCCTCACAAGTGCCAAAAGTATGGGTAACTTGATGCAAAAATACAATTCTAAAATTCTATTTTTCATCACAAAAGTTTGTTCCAGGGCTTTTCTCGACGCCAGACCCATATTTACGGCAAAATGAGCACGGATTTTACAAAAATTTGAACTATTTCCTTGACCCGTTCTTTTTAGATCTAACCTATTTTTAACATAAATTCTATCTGTTGCAATTTTAGTGTTATTAGGTGTATTTTGCCAGATGAGCCCGATATAACAGCTCTAGTGGGTCAAGAATATTTAAATCGAAGGAATGTCTACTAGTCGGCTTTGATGTAAATATATGGAAAATCAAGACTTGCTGGCCTGAAAGTTGTTCTTCAGAAACGCCACTTTTAATTTTTTAAATTGTCTTTTAAATTTATGGTATTCTCTTGTGAGAGACACTTTTTACATTCCTTCACTTCACCTAAAGACCAAACATAACCGGTAGCATGTTTGCCAATGGGAGAATGTTGGTTATTTTAAACCCAGAAGTCTATGATAAAGTATTAAAATCAACGGATTTAGATTCCAGAAAGTCACTCCCTTGCATATTTTATATGTATTTAGAATAGGGGCTGACGTATAATGGGCATAAATTTATGTTATTCGTACCCTATGGCCTATAGGAGTCTCCAGTGCTGTCTCCGACTATGCTAACAACCCAAGGACGAGAGTTTATATTAACACACTCCCTTGCTGGCCTTGCAACTTGAAAAATGTTCCAAATCAAAGCACAAAACAAAATTTTTAAAAAACATTGTTCGACACTTTTGCCATATCCTGATCATGGCGCTGAGTAAGGTGGGATTCTCAATTAGTTTGTATAATGATAACTTACAGAAAAGTTTAAAAAAAACAATCATTTTTAGCTTTTAATACCAGACCTTCCATGAAAGAATAATAGCTTTATAATAGCTCAGAATCAATTTACAGCAACATAAAATCCGTTGGCTTTTGAGGGCCTAAAGCGGCCCCCAAACCCCTCCCCCCCCCCCGAATAGGCTTCGGCCCTACGGGCCTCGCCAACGTCATCTGGAACGAAACCCCCCCTTACCTGGTTTCTGGCTACGCCCCTGCTGTAGGAGATGGCAACATATTATGTTACCGTACTCAGTAGCGTCGCAGTGAAAACTCTTCTATTGGTCTACTGCTCGCTTTCTTTAAGGCTTCCCATTGAGTTTTTTATAATTTTTTCTGTTATTTTGGGCTACAGACTTCCAGAGAGACGTGACCGTGTTTTGGTGCTGTAAATGTAAGCCATGCAAATTTGTCTCTTAGAGGCCCCTAGTCCCATCCAAAGCACCAGAAATGAAAGTTATTAATATTACGCTTAGGGACCTTTTACTTGCAGGGGCTTCATGCCACTATCTACTCTAATCAAAAACTTTATCAGTCACCAAATTCAAAGGAGAATTCCTTACAGTCAGTAGATTTGTTACTCAAAAAAGAGTGCATGCAGTTGGCACTGTGAAGATGCCACTCACTTCGTGAGTCATCATATTGATGATATTTTTGTGATCATCCATACTTTTAATGTTAATTTGATTTTAGGAGACATGTGCTGCTTGTTGGTAAAGGCCAAACGAAAGGAGTACTGCTTGTTTTGATGGCCAAACGAAAGAATTATTTCTCTAAAATCAATTATGACAAAATAAATGGCCTTCTCTTGATCACCACTAATCAAACAGCATCTGTGGTTCCCATGTTGAATGTATGATTCAGTAGTGCGAAAAGAAAACTTTCCCTTCAGTTATTCCCTAATCTATTACCATTCTCAAACACCTCGAAATTCAGCAAATCCTGTTTTCAAGGAGGCTCACAAATTGAGTGTGACAAAAGTATTCATACAGCTCAAACATGCTGAACTGGGTAGGAAGTGAGTTGGAAGCTTGAATTTCCTTTCAGACAATTTCTAATTTTTTGTACCTTTTTTGGATAACAACCTCAGAAGTTCTGATTGTTTATTGGTATTGTTTTTTATGTGTTTAGTGTAACCCATATCCCCAGAAATATATTTACAAATACGTATTGAAATAAGGCGTTATTCTTGATCTTTTTTAGGAGCCTTTATTTACCACCCTTCTTGCGATTTGACCTACTTTGTTTTTTGTGACACATATCACCAGAAATATATTTTTAAAATAATTATTGAAATTGGCCATTATTAGGTAGAGGTAAAAGTAACGTTTTTTAACGTGGGTAACCAGACTAAGTCAGAGACTTATTTACAGCTGGACCCACGGCACCTCCAATTAATGTCTGATGCGAACGACAATGCCGTGGAATGACATGATGGCCAGCCTGAGGATTGAACCCGGGTCCCTCGCTTGTGAGGCGAGTGCTCTACTGACTGAGCTAACTTGATCTTTTAAGCCTTTAGTAACCACCCTGCGGGCGATTTGACCTACTTTGACGTCAGGGGATGTCATTGTGATGTCACATACGTCATCCTGACGTCACCTGGGGTCAGAATGCCTTCGGACAGCAATAGTGGGATGTCCAAATGTCCTTGTCTCAAATTGGGATGTTTCATAGTCATACCATGAATGTTTGAGGTGGTATAATATTTGTTCACAAATGACATAATAATGATATTCATCAGAGCATTCCAATTAACCTGCAGAGCAGATAGTTCACTAATGAGAGCCCAGCATCAGATTCTGGGCATGATAAATCACACCTTGACAGTCCCCATATTTTCCATATTAATTTTGGTCCTGATGGAAATTCCCCTCCTCCCATTTATGTCACTGAAAATATAATTTGATTTCCTCATCTGTTTCAGTTCAGATATCAATACATTACATTTAATTTGTGATACTTACATTTTTGTAATATATGCATTCAATATGTGATTCTATCATGGTTAAATTCAAAAATATACTGTAATTAATCTTCATTAAGGAAAGAGCTTCGGTTTGGCGTACATTTTTAAGTAAAATCAAAATTATGTACATTTGCCAATTTCACAAGCACCATTCAAGGTTCGAAATATGAATATGGCACCACAGTGTTCAGTATTTGATGCATCTTGGAATCAACTGTCCATACATTTGGTGGAGTGAAACAAATAATTCTAGAGTGTTTATCAAAAAATTAAATTTTTGCATGAACTCCTATATCTTTCTTTGGGGTCTTGAGGGAGTTCTAAATCACCTTCAAATGAGCCGGAATTTTACATGGGAGTCAGAGAGGGAATTAACAACATATTTAGGGGTTAGCTCCACACTTTTCTTTTTTTTTGGACACCTCAGGATTCCTGAGTCAGGAAGCATACGTGTCCCTTTTTAAGCCGAATTCTAACTTTCGTCCACTCACTTAAATATTAAGGGCACTTAAAGTTTAGGGCACTAACTCTTCGTGAAACGGCTCCCAGATTCTCTCCCCCCCCCCCCCCCGAAATACTCTCACAGTTTGGAAATGAACAACTATTAGCCAATACCACTCACTGTTTGTAAAGTGTTGCATTCCTTACTGAGACTAAATGTTAGTCTTTCTATTCTTATTTAATCATCCTCTCCATCATTACTGTGTCCTCCGTCTGTCCTATAGTAAACCTACCAAGTATACATAAGTACAGGATGTACTGCGGCCCTGAGAGGAAAAGTAGTTGGGATGACAGAACAGGGACAAGAGAGAAGATCATGAGAAGAAGAGAGGAGGAACAAAAAGTTGGATGAAAGAAGAAGAGGTAGATAAGAAAATAAACGAAAAAAGAATAAGAGGACAAAAAGAAGAATGGGAGGAAGGAGAAAAGGAGAAAGAAGAATTTTAGTAAGAATAAGAGTAGAAAGAAGAAAGGAAGAAAATGATGAAGAAGAGGAGGAGAAAGAAGTGGGAAGAAGAAGAGGAAGAAAAGAAGAAGGAGAAGAAGGAAAAGAAAATGATAAGAGAAGAAAACGAAGTTGAGGGTGAAGAGAAAGTTGAAGAGGAAGAAAAGGAAAAAGAAGAGAAAGACGAAGAGAAATAAGAAGATGAATAAGAACAGAAAGAAGAGGAAAAGAAGAAGAAAGGAAAGAAGAAGCAGAGAAAGAAGAAGAGGAAGACGAGGATTAAGAGGAAGACGAGGAAGAAGAGGAGGAAGAAGAAGAAGAAGAAAGGGATGAAGAAGAAGTTAAGGATTAAGAAGAAGAAGGGAAAAGAGGAAGACAAAGAAGAGGAATTCGATTAAGAACTAAGAGGAAGATGAGGATGAAGAGTAAGATGAAGAAGCAGAGCAAGAAGGAGAAGAGAAAGAAGAAGTAGAGGAAGAATATGGATGGATGATTGGGGCTTTATGGCCTGTACTTAAGTGCTCGGTTAGCAAATTAGGACAGTAGGAGAACACGAGAAAGAGTTGAAGGATAAAGAGGAAGAAGACATGTGGAAGAAGAAGGAGGAAGAAGAAGGAAAACAAGGAGGAAGGAGGGAGAAGAAGTAATGAGTAAAAAGAAGGAGAAGACCGAGGGAAGAGGTGTTACATGATAAAAAAAACAAGAAGAGCACTGAGAGAACACATATAACTGCGCCATCCACATTGAATCAAAATTACACAAGCTTGAAAAGAATCTAGTGCCAATATTATAGGCCTATAACATGGCTATGGACCTGGCTATGCACTTATTAACAGCATCAACAGCTACCAGATTTTTAACAGCATCAACAGCTACCAGATTTTATTTAAATCAGGTTTTCTGTGGGCATATGAAATCATGCTACCAAAGGACATTGAAATACATTCAATATTAATTGCAGGAATTGAATAACACACACCAGGGGCGTAGCCAGAAACCAGGAAAGGGGGGGGTTTTGTTCCAGGTGAGCTTGGCGAGGCCCGTAGGGCCGAAGCTCATTCGGCAGGGGGTCTGGGGGCCGCTTTAGGCCCCCAGAAGCCAATGGATTTCATGTTGCTGGGATATTGATTCTGAGCAGTTATTAGGCTATTATTTTTCATGGAAGGTCCGGCATAAAAAGCTAAAAATACTGGTTTTTCAAAACTTTTCTGCATGTTAGTTACCACTGACGACTTCTGATTTCGACATGATAGTTTAATTCAAACTGTACACTGGGAGCTCTCAAGTGTTATACGTGCACCACTTGGAGTATAATTTGCTGTAGTGTCAGCCAAAATGTCAACAAGTTGCTGGACTGATTGGATCACTTGCCAGGCAGGTTGGGGAGCGTCAAATTCAGCTGTCATGTCAAAATTAGATGCCGCTGATTGCATCATTATAAAAACTATTTGAGAATCCCCCTTACTCCGCACCATGATCAGGATATGGCAAAAGTATCCAATAAAGTTTTTCAAAAATTTTTTTTGTACTTTGGATTGGATTGGAACTTTTGTCAAGGTGCACCGGAGTGTGTGAAACTCTCATCCTTGGGTTGTTAGCATGATCAGAGACTGCACTGCAGATTCCTATATGAATACATAAATGTCCATTATACACCAGCCCTATTCTAGATACATGTAAAATTTGCATGGCTTGGATTTTATGGAATCAAAATCAATTTAAAAACTTTATCATAGACTTCTGGGTTATTAAAATTACCAGCATTCTCCATTGGCAAACATGCTTATATATGGTTTGTCTTTTGGTAAAGCATAGGAATGCAAAAACAGTCTCTCAGAAGAAAACGCCATAAATTTAAAGGACAATTCTTTTAAACAAAAGTGGTGGTTCAACTTTCAGAAGAGATATTTACAGGTCCTGCAAGTCTTGATTTTCCACATATTTACATTAAAGCTGACCAGCAGACATTCTACTGATTATATTCTTGACTTCATTACACTAAAATTGCAACAGATAGAATTTATGTTAAGAATAGGCCAGATCTCAAATTAACGAGTCAAAGAAATAGTTCTAATTTTTGTAAAATCCGCTCTCATTTCCCCGTAAATATGGGTCTGACGTTGAGGAAAACCGCTGGAACAAACTTTTGTGATGAAAAAATATAATTTTATAATTGTATTTTCGCATCAAGTTCACATGCATTTGGCACTTGTGACTACTTAATTTTAAAAGTCTGGTAAATGTGACTTAAGTTTTGGGCCAAAGGGGGGGTTCTGACCCCTATATCACCCCCCTTGGCTACGCCCCTGACACACACACGGACACACACAAAAAGACATCCTCACTTCTCAGTGTAGGCTTGTTGAACCTACCCTGACCACATGATGCACTGTTTGTGAAGTTGTATGTAGTAAGCCTAGTGGCGACATCTAGGGTTTAGTGGACTGTATCGTGGCATCATCTGGCGGAGGAGTTTTTGGATGATGGAGAATGTTGTTAAGAAGCGGTTAAAAGCATCCTTGGAGTTTGTGTCCTTTCTTACAAATTACCACATAATTGGCGACGAGTGATTCGTGGAGTTCGACCCAGAGGCTTACCCAGAGTTGTGTGTCAAGAAGGGAAGTCGGGGCAGTGTGTGGTTGTCATTTGTGGTACTGTGGAAGTGACTGGAGTGAGGCAGCACGTGTGTGGAGTGTCAACTTGTTGCCGCGAAAATGGCAGTGTACGGCAAAATAGACGAGTTTGACATGGACAATGGCAATTGGAACGAATACGAGGAGAGGTTAGAACAATTTTTCATAGCAAATGACATCGATAATGAGGGAAAAAAACGAGCGTGTTTCCTGAGTGGCTGTGGCGCTTCAGCCTATTCACTCTTAAAGAAGTTGTGTTTACCTGACAAGCCTAAAGACAAGTCCTACAAAGACATTTGCAAATTGATGTCGGCTCACCAGAACCCCACGCCATCTGTCATTATGCAGCGATTTCGTTTCAATACTCGATTCCGACAGGCAGGAGAAACAGTACCAGTGTATATTGCTGAACTGAGGAAATTGTCCGAACACTGTGGTTATGGTGAAACGCTACTGGAAATGATTCGGGACCGGTTAGTAGTTGGAATCAATAATGAGCAGATACAACGAAGATTGCTCTCAGAAAGTGAACTGACTTTTGCAAAAGCCCGGGAAATATCTATGGCAATGGAAACCGCCACCAAGGACGTCAACGACTTAAAGGCCCTTGCTCCCCACAAACAGGATGCTAACCCGATGACTCGAGATGTACACAAGATCTCCTCCCAGACCACATCGCGGTCACAAGTGGATAAACCGTGTTATCGCTGTTTGGGAAGCCACTCACCTGATTCCTGCGTCGTGCAGAATTGGCGATGTTATAACTGTCGGCGAACGGGCCACGTGGCACAGGCCTGTCCGAGCAAAGCGAAGAAGCCTAAGAATTCGGGTGAGGAGACGAAACGGTCTGGTAAATCCAGTAAGACTGGTAAATTTACCAAGAAAAGGGATCAGCGAGCAAATGTCCACGCATTGGAACAGGAGGATGCTACAGACTCGGAGACAGATGAACAGGAACCGGTATATCAGGTTTATGCGGTTTCCAATAGGCCCGAGTTTATGATCCCATAATTGTTAAACCATTGATTGGGAACACAGAATTACCTATGGAATTGGATACCGGTGCATCTGTGTCAGTTATCCCCGAGAAGATTTACAAGGATCTATTGTCCCATTTGCCATTGGAACATTGTTCAAAAACCCTCAAAACTTATTCCGGCGAAGTTTTGAGAACCATCGGGGAAGTTTGGGTGAAGGTGTCCCTTAATCGAGTGTCAGCTGAGCTACCCCTGGTGGTGGTCCCAGGGAATGGCCCCCCTTTGCTTGGTAGAAATTGGATGGAGACTCTCAAAATGCATCTTCAAGTGAATCATGTTGAAGAGGTGCTTGAAAACTATTCCGAAGTGTTTACGGAGCAGTTGGGTGAGCTTCAGGGGATGAAAGCTAAGATTGTGATCAGCCCGGAGGCAACCCCAAGGTTCATGAAGGCAAGATCTTTGCCCTACGCCATGAAGGATAAAGTGGACAAGGAATTGGAGAAATTACAAAGTGATGGCATCATTGAACCAGTGAAGTTTTCAGAGTGGGCAGCTCCAGTTGTGCCAGTGTTGAAACCCGATGGCTCTGTCCGCCTGTGTGGCGATTATAAGCTGACAGTGAACCAGGCTAGCAAAGTGGAGCAGTATCCAATTCCATTGATTGATGACTTGTTTGCGTCACTGTCTGGCGGACAGAAATTTTCTAAATTGGACTTGAGCCATGCCTATTTGCAAGTGCCACTAGAGGAAGATTCGAAAGACGTCACAACCATAAATACTCATCGAGGCCTATTCCGTTACAATCGGTTACCTTTTGGCGTTTCTAGCGCTCCTGCCATTTTCCAAAGAGTAATGGAAAACCTAGTGCAAGGTATACCCCGTGTTGCTGTGTATTTGGATGATATAATTTTAACAGGCCGAGACGACAAAGAACATGTTGAAATCCTCACTAAAGTGTTAGAACGCATCGAGAAGGCGGGCTTGAAACTGAAAAGGCAGAAATGCCCCTGCCACAGAAAATGAAAGCGGTGAGAGATGCACCCACCCCCACAAATGTGAGCGAGTTAAAAGCTTTTCTGGGAATTGTGAATTACTACAACAAGTTCATGCCGAACCTAGCCACCGTGTTGTCTCCCTTGTATTCCTTGTTGCGTAAAGACAAGGACTGGGAATGGACCAAGCGACAAGAAAAGGCTTTCATGGAGGCTAAGAGTCTTTTGATGTCTGCACCTGTGCTAGCACATTATGATCCCTCGTACCCCCTGCTACTGGCATGTGATGCCTCTCCATATGGGCTAGGTGCGGTGTTGTCGCACGTAATCGACGGACAGGAACACCCGGTGGGATACATGTCCCGAAGTTTGACAAAAGCCGAGCGAAACTACTCACAAATTGATAAAGAAGCATTGGCACTAGTTTTTGGAGTCACCAAATTCCATAAGTATCTGTTCGGTCGGCATTTTGAGTTATTTACGGACCACAGACCTTTGTTGCGATTGTTTGGAACAAAAAAGGGAATGCCGCAGTTAGTGTCTGCACGACTACAAAGATGGTCCTTGCTGCTCTCCGGATATGAGTACGACATCAAGTACAAACCCGGTTCGGATCACCAAAATGCAGATGCTCTGAGTAGATTGCCCCTTTCACAAACAGAACAGTCACAAACAGTTTCGGAATTTGTACGGTTGTTAGAGGCGTTGGATGATGCTTTCCTGTCAGCCAAGGACATCAAATTACTCACGCAGAAAGACCCAGTGTTGTCAAGAATACTCAAGTATGTGTTGTCAGGTTGGCCAGCAGAAACCGGTGCAGGCAGTGAACTAGCTCCCTACGAACGCAGACGCGAGGAACTCAGTGTGCTGGATGGATGTCTGCTGTGGGGAAACCGAGTAATTGTACCACCCCCAGGAAGGGAACAAATCTTGCATGAATTACATGTTGGACACCCTGGTAGGTCTAGGATGAAATCGCTTGCCAGAGGCATAGTTTGGTGGCCTGGGATGGACAGTGAAATTGAAGGTGTTGTTGAGCTCTGTTCTGTGTGTCAGCTGATTCGGAAAACACCTGCAGTTGCCCCGCTGCACCCCTGGGAAGTGCCCAAGAAACCCTGGTCCAGGATCCACATTGATTATGCTGGTCCCAAGATGAACAAGATGTTCTTAGTTATCATTGACTCTTATTCTAAGTGGATTGATGTGCACCCGGTAAATAGTGCTACCGGCAGTCTGACAGTGGAAAAACTGAGGATGTGCTTTGCGAATCATGGAGTGCCTGAGACCATTGTGAGCGATAATGGTGCTCATTTTGTGAATGAAGCGTTTAATGAGTTTGTGCAGAAGAATAACATTAAACATATCCGTGTGTCCCCTTACCACCCAGCAAGCAATGGACTTGCTGAACGGGCGGTGCAAGTATTCAAGAATGGCCTGAAAGCTTTCTCAGAGGGTTCCGTGGAAACCCGAGTAGCCAGATTCCTGCTTGCATATCGTAGGACGCCCCAGACTTCAACTGGTTATTCACCAGCAGAAATGCTCATGAATCGACGGCTGCGTACCCGATTGGATGGTATCTTTCCTGATCCCACACCAAAAATGCTGACCAGCCAGATGCAGCAGAAAAACGACCATGATCAACATGCCCGGCCGCGGGAATTCCAGGAAGGAGAGAAGGTGTTTGTGAGGCCACAGGGCGAAAAGTCACATTGGGTGCCTGGTGTAGTTCAGGAAAAAATGGGCCCCCTCACGTATATGATTGAACTTGAAGACGATCGATTGGTCAAGAGACATGTGGACCATGTGAGGTACCGATCGTGTGGTGCGTCAGATGTGTCTCTTGCAGTACCCCAGCCCTTAATCATCCCTGAGAATCCAGCAGTTCCCCCAGTTCCACAACAGGTTGAAGAACTGGTGCTCCCTGAGCCACCCTCAATGGAACCAAATCCAGCAGCTGTGTCTGCAAGTCCTGTTCTGATGTCAAGTCCGTCCCCAACCACACGTCCCCCTCCTCGACGGTCCGGAAGAGCAGTAAAAGCCCCAGATCGATTAGACTTGTGAATAATTGATTATTTCTCGTGCGAACAATTGTGTGAATAATTGGATGAACTTTAGTGACTATTTGATGATTAATTCTGTGTGAATAATTGGATGAACTTTTGTGACTATTTGATGATTAATTCTGTGTGAATAATTGGATGAACTTTTCTGTGCGAACCATTGATGAACAGTTTTTGTATAATTGTGATTAGTTCATGACCATTCTGTGTGAATATTTGGTGACAGTTCTCCTGTGTGGAATTTCTGCGGTGTGAAATTTCTCCTGTGTGGAGTTTCTACTGTGTGGTCAATTTATTCAGTGTGGATAATCACTGATAATGGTGTGTCAAAAAGTAATTGGTGTTCAAAATAATTGAGTGTAAATTTATTCTGTAGTAAGATTCTTGATTTATATAATCATTGTGTCTCAATCTTCTATAGACAGTGTTCTTGTGGTTAGAGTTACATTTTAAACCTTTGTTAATTCCTAGTTAAGTAGTTAGGACACTTTTGAGGTGTTGTTAAGAGTTTTTGTTTTGGTTTTGGAAGTAGTCTAAACTTCCACTTAGATTTTTTTTTTTTTATGATTCAACTTCATGTTTACAGTAGTCTAAATTCTACTTCATGGTTTAATTGTTTAAACTTTCTTATTGTGTAACCAACTGTTTTTGACAAGTAGTTAAAATGTTACTGTAAATTTGTTAATTAGTTTTTTGTAAAACACTTATTTGTTCTTGTAAAATAGTTGACAAAAAACTTAGTGTGAAGGAATGTAGTAAGCCTAGTGGCGACATCTAGGGTTTAGGGGACTGTATCGTGGCGTCACCTGGCGGAGGAGTTTTTGGATGATGGAGAATGTTGTTAAGAAGCGGTTAAAAGCATCCTTGGAGTTTGTTTCCTTTATTACAAATTACCACATTGTAACATAAAGATTAACTCTCCTCCGGTGTGACACACAAAATTAACAGTTTCAGATCTCTCAGAGCAATTGAATGAATGCTTGAGTGTTTCATTGTTTTCTGTTTGTTGTTTCAGTTAGTTTCTTTATAGAAAACCATAAACAATCACTAAAATAACGCCGGAAAAAAGCTGTTAAAGTTGAATCCCACAGAATACAGCTGGTCCACCTATTGTACTCCACAGTTCAACAAAAATACCCCAGCTGGTGGCTCCCCCGCTTGGTCAAATTGTTCATATGCACTGGAAAAGCCACAGATTTTTTAAAACAGGGGTAGGCTCACTCGAAGGCTGCTGGCTCAGCCAGAAATAATGGCACTAAATTATAAATGCACACATTTTGGGTCGATATACAGGCCTATAATCCAATCCAATTTTCATAAAAATCGGAGAAGGAATCTTTGAGATATTCAAGTTTATTTTAAGGGGGACTTATTTTTGTTGAACAGTTTTTCATAATTTTCTCATATTGTACATCACGTAACTCTCAAAAAACATCGGTAACCCCCCTTCAAAGACTTGTTTTTCAATAAAGTGTACTTTCAGCTATATTCCTTTAATTTTTCATAAATATCTCATGGATATTGTTCGAGTGACACTGCTTTTCGTTATAAATCCCACACTTTTTTAGTATTTTACAGTATGTTTTAATGTAATGACACAAGATTTCGAAAAGCTCATTGTTCGAAAATTATGTTGGATAGCCTGCCTATTTTTTTTTACGTTGGAAAACTTTCTTTTTTAAGAACTTTTTGGCAAAGTTTCATGAATATCTCATGGATTTTAGATTTCCTGCCAAGTGTGGGATTCAACTTTAAATGATTTAGAAACTTAAGAATTGTATGGGACTTATTGGCAGGGCGAGTGTAAACGAGCCCTGCAATGGGAGGATGCAAAAAGAGGCCATGACTACAATAACTATGCCATTGGCTCAGTTAATAAGAGGGAAAGAAGAGAAGAATCAAGGACGATGTACAATGTAGAAGAGAAAGAATACAGTCAGTCCAAATAAAATATGAAGAGGAATATGAGTATTAATATGGAATAGATTATGGGGAGAAATGGGATTTATACGAAAGAGGAGAAGAAGGAGATATGAAAAAATGACCAGATGAATATTATCAGGAGGGAGCAGGGGATAAGATAGCTACTACACATTCTGTAGTTACACTTTTCTGTGTAGACAAGATTATCATCACATTATTGAATGCGCCCTTGAGGTTTTCTCCCCTTATGTAGAAACATTGTCATTGATGTTGTATCAGGGAATTTTCATCCAGATAGCAGCTGTGCTCCTTCAAAAGTAAGTGCAACAATGGCATGACCAACTTGTTTTATTGAAAGTCATTTCTCTCTAAAAAAATAATTGTGAAAGAATGTTTAGTGGTTTTTGCACCGTAAATCAAAAAGTAAATGCAGTAAGTGTTCACCAGACGAAATGAGTGTCAATGTTCCTATGTCATTTGTAACGAGGGCGTGTGTCGAAACATCAATTTTTACTCTTGTATTACCCCAAAAATTCCGCGAAAGATACCCCCCCTAGTTCAGTGTTCAGACCCAGGCCCCCCCAGGCCCCCGTCTAAATAAAGTGAAAAAGTGACCATCACGGAAACAGAAAAATTTGCTGAATATCTTTCATACATTGTCAAATGTTGTAGTTTCTTGAATGTCTTTCACTAATGTAGAGTTTTAATTTTCAACTTTTCAATGCAATTTTACAGGTTAAAATCAGACACAGTAACGTAATTTACACTGTTTAGAACAAATTTACACAAATTTACAATAAATAATCGTCTCACAGCCATGAAATTTATCAGATCATCTGAGACAATACAGCGATGCACTTTGATACCGAAAAAGAGTGTACTGTTGCACTGTGAAAATGGAACATCGTCATCGTGTGTCATGACCATACTCAATACTTTCAATGTTAATTTGATTTAAGGAGACTTATCCCTCTTGTTGGTGACAGCCAAACAAAAGGATCATGCATCTGATTTTCAATCCAAAATCAGTTGTGACAAGTCAAATGGCCTTCTCTTGATCATGACTAATCAAACTGCCTCTCTGTTTCCCATGTTGAAAGTATAGAAGATGACACTTCATCAGCTATCATGAATCACGAAGTGCATTTTTCACAGTGAACGGATCCTCATTTTTTCTTTATCAAAGTGCATCGCTGTAAAGGCCAACAGAAATAAACAAGAAAAGTACCCTTTAAAAAAGGGTACTATAGAGACTTTGGCTGGAACTTGCTAAATTTTTATCAAAATGGCCCTTGAGCATTCCATGTGTGGCTTTTGATGTAAATCTTCATGAAATCGTATAATTTGAGCTCACTAAAGTTAATTGAATGGTGTCCCTGTAAACCTGTCAATCACTGAATCACGTGGCCAAGCCTATTTGAATCTTTTTTTTTCTGCATATGTCATAGGGCAAAGTATGACTATTTGACTAACTTTATACAATGAAAAAAAGGTTTATTTGAAACAGACAAAATGAAAACAATGCACAGTGCATTAGAGGAATTCCAAATTCACACTGAAGTAGATTATTTGATATGTGAAACACACAATTTGGCTCCAAGTGACGTATGGTAGAAAACCACTCATTAGAAACTGATATCCATTCAGTTGTGTGCCCATAAGGCAGCTGTGAATTAAAAACATTTTCTTCAGTTTGCCCAATCCACACAGACCGAGACAAAGCTGATAAATGTCTCTCATGATCTTCTATCAATCAAGATGTGTGATTAGTAACCATTCAATGATTCATGAATATCATTTTTCTGAAATTAATGAGCCTATGGATTATCCTTGACCATCTCAGAGCGCATTCCTATTCAAAGAAAGACGTTTTGGAAATTCCACAAAGAAAAAGAAAATTTCACACACATTTTAGATAAATGGATAGATAGATAGATTATATTTTATTTTATCTATATCTAAATTTCAAAAACTCTGACACAATTGGTTTGGTAAGGGACCGACCAGATGACCTTTGGGGTGGGGGCTATGGATTTTTGGTGAAAACTTGACACTTGAAAAACAAAGTTTCCACCTTTAGCTAGGGCATTGTAATATTAAAATTGCGAAAAAAGTTTGTTGCCCGTCTTCTTGCGAAAAAAAATGTTTGTCGACACTTCATGAGCAGAAAAAAAATTTGTCCCGGGGGTAAAACCCATAGCCCCCAGGGTTGGGCCGGGTGCATGCAAATGTACTCGAGTACGAGTACGAGTACTTGCCACATCTACGAGTACGAGTACGAGTACGAGTACAGCCTTTTATGAATGTACTCGAGTACGAGTACGAGTACTTTCAAATGTACTCGAGTACGAGTACGAGTACATTTATGCAGTTTCTAACCTTATTTGTGCAATATTTAATGTGATAAAAGCATCATTAAGGTAAAATAGTTAAGTAACAATAAAGAATATCAGTGAAGGCTACTACTTATGCCCCTCTGTCAATTGAAAGTCAATTATTCTAATTTAGAATGGCCTTTGAAACTACTTGCTTGGCTGCCAATCGTTGAATCCAGGGTTGGAATCCAGCTCTAGCCAGGTCGCCTGGACCTATGTTGGACAACAGATTCAATCATCCTTCGTCTTATTGTCATGTCCTAATTATCCTAACAAGTGCATGAATATAAACTGAACCAAATAAAAAACGCAAAACTATTGCCAGGGCTTTATTTTTCTGTATATGATTCAGATAGGCTGTTGATTTTATGCATAACCAGGTGTCAAAGGACTAAGTTCCATAAAATCACTCCAGTCTGACCTTTGTTTGCACATCTGCGGCCTAGTTTATCACATTGGGATATGGTGAGTGGAAAGGGGTATTAGGCACTCTGTAGGGCAAATCTAATGATTTCATGTTACAGCTTGAAGAAAATGATGCAAAAGGCCATACAATTCACTTCGTTTACTGCCACCTGACTTGCTAAAAAAATTATTTTCGAGGAGTCAGGTGAAAGTTTTCCACACACAATGTTATTCCAATGGAACAATGCCACTACGGAACCAAGTCCTCAAACAGCCCAGACAATAGCTGCGGGTGAAAAAGGCTTAGGATCTTTCAGAAGGGCTTCACACAACCTGTGTATCAGCTGCAGAGTTAAACATCAGCACTTTTTGTGCCCTCCTTTTGCTATTCTCCCTACCGCACATCTTCCGCTGTAAGAAAAGCATAAAGAAAGCCCACATGATACTGATGTTTGTCGTACGGCTGCTATTCAGGTTGTTAGAGGTCTTTTTGATAGACCCTATGCCTTTTCACTCTGTTTCATGTGTTTAGGTCATTCCTTGACCTGTTTCAATAGTTGGAGTGTTTCACTGCAATATCATTGTGTGTGACAAACTCTGACCTGACTTTTCAACAAGTTAAGTGGCACCAACTGAAGCAAATTGTGTGGCCTTTTGCATCATTTTCTTCAAGCTCTCACATGAAAACACTAGATTTGCTCTGTCGAGTGCCTAATACCCCTGTCCAATGACCATACCCCAATGTGATAAACATTGCCGCAGATGTAGATGCAATGGTCAGAATTTAACAATTTTATGGAACTGAGTCTTTTGACACCTGATTATACATATGCATCAACTCAACAGCCCATCTTAATTATATACAGAAAAATAAAGCCCTGGAAATAGTTTTGCGTTTTTTATTTGGTTCAGTTTAAGATGTAAAGCCCCAATCATCCCAAGTGACTACAGTGGAGAAATGAAGGATTAAGCAATATATTGACCACACATATGTTTTGGCCTATTTTAGACAGAATGGTGTTGGGCAGAAGAGGGCAATCATTTTTTTATAATTTAGAAACAAATGACTTGACATGTTTCCATGGCTTCTATGGGGACATGTATGTCTCTTGTGATTGTCAGTTTTCATTTCATTTCAATGTCCTTTCTTTCTGCCAAGAATTCGTTAAAAACACATATCAAATCTCGGCAAGGCAGGTGTAACAAAAAATAAATACAATATAAACTTTCAGCAAGCTTAGAAAATATTATAAATCGTCATTTCGTTCAGCTAAGAACATTTTTCGTCAGATAAAATCATAACTCAGTGATAAGTTTGGTGAAGGACAGTATAAACTTTCTGATGACATGATATTCGAGTTGAACATGATTTATGATGGCAATTAGGCCTAAATGCTGTCAACTGCCTGTTTTTGTATCCATAAATTCACATTGTTCTAATTTTTTTTGAAAATTCATTTCATATAAGTAGCATAATTTATATGTAAAATTGTGATTACTTCATAATGTACACTTGGGTGTGGATTTTGTTATTTTGCAGTATAATTATTATGTTTTTAAAATTCAACAAATGTATTAGCACACTTAACAGTTTATTTACTAATTAAACAAAAATAAACAATGTCAACATATAATTGAACAAATGGAAATCATAAATATGATCAATTTAAATTCAGTAGGCCTAATTCCTCAAAATCACCCTTATTAGTAGTGAGCCTCTAGACGAAATAATTATTGGGGTGAGCCCAGCTCTCCCCCTTGTTTTCGGGGCCAAGAAAACTGGGACTGCCTGGAATTTTGGATCGTTTTTACAAGAGAATGCAGCACTTTTCTAAGTAGATTTTTGCTTCTATGGACTGATATGGGGCATAAAAGGGTCGCCATCCTCACCTTTTGCTTCCTGTGTGCCTTGTTTATTTAATTTTGAAGTCTTTATTTTCAACCAAATGGGTGTTTATTCACGCGGGAGCAGCCAGTAATTCATATTGACATGTAAAATTAAAGTTTTAAAATTTGTCTGTAAGATGTTCAATTAATTTTGTTAAGTCAAAGGTTGTCCCTCACAAAGGTAAGTGATAATTTGGTAAATATTCCGAGGAAAAAGAAAACTTCAAGAGTTACATAAGCGTTCATAAATTCAGTTACATTCACTGACTGCTCCCTGTGCATTTTTTTTTGTTTACACTGCACAACTGACATCTGTGGGGAGGCCATGAAACTACTACTACAGGGCCTAATTGGTGTTAGTACTTCATAATTGAATCAGTTTCTGATTGGAATTGATTCATTGAACTGAATGTGCCATGACCTTTGAAGTGTCAATATCTGATTAATTGGCACTGAAGTGTCAACTGGTTCAGATTTGCAATTATAAATGTCTATTAGCAAACACTTGTGCTGTTATAGAGTGCTGTTGGCAAGTAATTTGAAAAAAGTAACTTTCTTGTGATAAAGTGACTATAGCATCAGTAGTGTATACTATACATGTAACTATAGGCCAATTACATATCTACTTGAAGGGATACTTATAAATCAAACTGGCACAGTAGCAAAAAAAATCATTTAAATTGGAATAAATATACATGTAAATGTATATATGGATTAATTTCATTGAAAATCTTCCCCAAATATGACAAGATTTTTACATTAATGTCATTCTCTGCAGTTAACTCTTGACAAATATCGAAAAAAGTTGACAATTCCTAGATTATAAGATATCATCAGCGGCTTATTGCCATCAGGGCCAATGGACTTCAAATTCAATCAATCCAATTGAGAAAGTCACCAATTCAACAGAGATGTCCTGATTGTAATGCAACATGATTCTAGCTGTGGCTTAATTAAATCTAACATTTCAAGCATCCTGGGCAATTCCGTAAAGTCCGATTCACATTTTAGCAGCTTGTGTAGCCCTACCATTACACCTCAACTATTTCATTGTTATCTAGGCATGAGGCCAGGTAATAGAGGTATCAGACAAGCCACCAACCAAAGCTCCAAGTGTAACTCCTGTTACTTGGAGCTTTGGTTGGTGGCTTGTCTGATACCCCTATTACCTGGCATCATGCCTAGATAACAATGAAACAGCTGAGGTGTAATGGTAGGGCTACACAAGCTGCTAAAGTGTCAAATCTGTGAATCAGACTTTACGGAATTGCCCTCCTTTTACTTGTAATCACATGGAAATTAAATAGTTTACAAATTATTAGTTACAGTAGAAGAATGACAAGAATTACATTTGAGCAGGTGTTTTTGAACATCAATGACATCACTGCAGTGACTTCTTGTCATGCCCTTACTGTGCCAGTTCTAACTTCTAGCTATAATTATCCTCACATGTATCTCTTTTTTGTCAAATAAAAGTTAATATATATTATTTGTTTCATAATTTGATTGATACATTTTACACTGCGTTCCCAATTATTATGCAACTATGATTTTTTGCATTACTGATTTCAATGATATTTCAATGAAGCGGAATTACAATATTTTGCAAAATTGTCATAACTCAAGAACCGTTGGTCCGAGAGACTTGATAATTGACTCAAAATGTGCGGAATAAATGAGTTTATATTCGTTACAATTGTAACTTTTGTCCTGGGGCCAATAGTTTCAGAGCAAGATCTGAAAAACTTCTTTTTTATTGAATAAGTCTATTTTCTGATTAATGCAGAGGTCAGACTGAACAAGATCCATCACCAGAAATGTACACTATGGATACATGAATCCTCTGTGAGTGATCTGAGGTAGAAATAATGCAGATAGGATCAATGTACACTTGGTAGTGCCCAAATTTTAATAAATACCCATTTTTTACATAATTTCCGAGTATAATTGTGTTTTTGTCAAATAACGGAAAAACGGTTAGAGATAGAGAGATAGTTTCAATTGAAGTGAATATAATTAGAGATAGAGGGATAGTTTCAATTGAAGTGAATATAAATATGGACATTCCGCACATTTTGAACCCAATGCCAAGTCTCTAGGTGAAGTGGTTCCTGAGATATTCAGATTTTATGGGATAATCCGATTTTATACAAACATGAAGCTGGAGGTGGCTGTTCCCACCAAAATTTTGAGCTTAAATTTTTTTTTCATGTTTTTATTATCCAGCCTCCAAGCATATCACATAGACATCAACATCTGAATAGGTTGGGGGCAAATGATGCACTCTAATACACTGTCTACTTTCGGAATGACCAAGGGGAGAATTGGGGGGGGGGGTCAGTTTTCAGAGTGGCACGATGAGAGTCTTGGAAACATCATGAATAGAAAAAAATATATTCTGGGAAATCTTATTCATGACAGGAGACGGTAACATACATGGCCGTACTCAGTGGCAGAGCAGTGGTATTATATTACTCTGCTTCAGGCAATGCAAAATGTGAACAGCTCAGTCACAAAATTCCACAGATGGATTATCATTCACCAGCTGCAACATCACTATCATCTTGTCTTAATATCTAATCTTGTAGATTGATAGAAGCTATCATGTGTGAGAGACCTGGATCCCTGTGACTGTGTACATAATAATTCATCAGGGGCGTAGATTTTTCATATTTGTAGGGGGGATGACTTCGGCGAACGCAAACTTCTCGCTATGTCCAACGGGTCAAAAATCGCGCAGCGGTGGATTTTGGGGCGCCACTTTTAAAAGACAAGGTTCAAGCTTTGAGTCACAAATTTGTGACATTTGACTGAAAAAAATCCTGAAGGCTCATTTGCGACAGAGCAAGCTCATTTTTAATTTTTTGAACAAGGTTTTAAACTTACCCTCTGGCAAAAATTGTCTACTTTCCAATAAAGGCATCAGAAATGTCGAGGTCTCCTCCTTTTGTCATGTTTTTTGCAAAGTATGTCATAAAACAGGCAAAAATGCACATTTTAGGGTGACAAAATTTTTCACAGTGTCACATGTAAGGGCTATAACTTGGAAAGTAACACTTCGATATCATTTATTTCACCTTGACATAATTCCCTATATTGTTTGCTTCTAATTACATGTAAATTTGAGATATTTTGGCTAAACATATACTCACACTAACAGGATATTTGACTAAACGTTAGGTGACAATTTTTTTTGAGAATTTTGCATATTAAGGTAAAGCTGCTGACTTTGATAGCACACTGTGTTGTCATTTTTGCAATATAAATTTTTTATTACATGACCACTATGCTAGAGCGATGCTGATTGGCCAAAATCAGTCACATGACGCCATCATAAAATCTCATATTGTATGGTTCGAGTGCAATATGAGATTTTTTCCTGCGCCCTCGTTCAATATGAATTTCCTCATGCAAATAAATTTTCATATTGCACTCATATCATGCCGTATTTGTATAGTATGATACATCAATATCTTCCAAATTTAATATAGAACACGATAGTACCAAACATTGGGTCGCTGCTAATATTTATTGAGTCTTAATAATGCATTTTCTAAGTTATGTCTGCTAAATTTTTTAAAGCTGAAAAAAATACATGGCGTTTCAAAAAAAAACGTTTGTTCAAATTGATTGATTTTAGTAAAGTGCCAGTTTAATTGGAATTTAGCAATTGTCTTTGATCAATAGCAATTAGCACCTTGATAATAGAAGAGTTACTGTGTTTCTTTCAATGACAATTGAGAATTACATTGGAAAAAAACTGTCTGCTGTACAGATTTGAAAAAATTCACTGATTATCTTTGAAACTTAAAAATCTAGATGGAGTATCTATCCTCTGCCGTTATTAAAAATCATGATAAAAAAATTATTAAAAATCATGATAATCATAAAGCCTGATAGATGGATAGATTCCGAGATATATTGCTAGATAGGCAATTTTCAGTCTGCTTGTCTTTGAAAAATTAATTTCTTTTTTTCTTTTTGCTCAGATAATGCATTGAAAATGGCCTTGTTGCTATTCCATGATGTCATGAATTTAAATGGTGAAACTGCCACACATGTCAGTTCCAGCTCTCATAGCAGACTTTCTGTTCATTAGTTTCACATTTTCAAATCTTGTCACATATTATGGTAACCTCTTCATTTGGTAGTGCACCACAATCACCAATCTTAATGGTCTGTTCTATCTGTCTTATTATAAAAAATCCGATCCCCAAATTCAATGCAACAGAAGCAAAATGCCAAACAACAAACGTACCAAGTAGATATCGATGTACAGATTTAGGAGAATCCCGTAGATTTATGAGATTTTGCGCAAAGCCTGAAGAAATACACCAAACCACAAACGAAGAGATGCCCGCACATTTGCACGATTTACACCCATTCAATCCATTTGAAACACAAAAACTTACCTGGAAAAATCCGTAGTTGGTCTACAGGCTTGGCAATAGGCTCCAATGTCTGATTTTGAAGTTATCTTATTTTGAGACCTATAAATGGCATAAAAATGATCTGTATTGTGATCCATGAAATGTGAAGGAAAAACACAGCACTAGGATGACATTTAGCATTATTTTAAAGCCTGCCTCAAGTCGGTAAATCAATCTATATTGCAAAACAAGCCACTGAGTTTCCCGCCGACTTGTCCTGCGAATCTGAAGGACTTGTTCAAGATCTCGCAAATCTACGAGATTGCTGTACTTCTGCTGAAATCCTGCAGATCTAAAGGAAAATTGGATTTCACTGTTTTCCCAATCATGCATTGACAGCAGAATTGCCTGTTTTCCTGGAGATCTGCATGAGTCTCGCTGCGAGACTCTCGCAAGTCTTCTACATCGATATCTACCTGCGTGCGGCGAACTCCCGTACGTTCCGCTTGCGACACGAATTCTAGTTGTTTTCCGATTTCCGTATAAGTGTCGATTTAACCAAAAAGGTTTAAACGAAAACAGCTCTAGTTATGGTTAAAATAGGGCTAGAAACCTAATTTAAAAACCTAGATATGTCATTTAGAAGTGGCTGAATGCAATGGTTGAAGTAAAAACACTGTATCTTCCACAATAAGGCCAGTATTAGCCTGTAAATAACGATATTTTGATTTTCGCCAAGGGTGTGAAAATGCAAATGGCGGCTATGTCAAACAAAATTAATCTAAATCAAAACGGTATTTCCTTGAAGTGCTTCATATATTTTTACTGAATGAATAATTGTAACGATTTGATTCATAAATCAGACTTTGTAGTTATAATAAATTAAAAAGTATCTATGAAGGTTTTTTGAAAATTTAACCATGGTAGGCCTATTAAATAAACCTTTTTGTCATGTTTATGTATTTCTTAAAGTTGACCTTTTTGACTAAGGAACGTTTGACATTTAAAAGAGCAAGGATGGCTTGGAATCAAAGATCAAGACTACATAATTTTATTTTGTTCAAAAATGACTTTATTTTCCATTATTTAGTAGCTTTTGTGTCCAATTTTGCTCTTTTGAAGCATTAATTGTACTCGTGATGTACTCACTACGAGTACGAGTACTTTAGCAATGTACTCGAGTACGAGTACGAGTACTGTACTCATGATTTGGCACGAGTACTGAGTACATGCGAGTACTTTAAAAAATGTACTCGAGTACACGAGTACATGTGTACTCGTGCCTTACCCTGATAGCCCCCTCCCCCAATTATCATCTGGTCAATCCCTAAAATTTATACTGAATTGGCATGTTCTGGAATTCCCAAATATGGGCCAGTTGAGTCACTTCATAAAAATTACAGACTGCAACAGACATCGACCAGAATGATATTTTTGACAGTTGATTAAGTATTTCACTGATACTGTCTGTTTTTTTACATATTTCGTGGTTAGCATTTTCTATCAATTTTACTTTGTGTAATTTTGATTGATTTGATTTATTTATTCAAAAGAACAACATATATGAATAATACAAAACACAAAAAACAATGGGAGTTTAAGTAAAAATTACTACGTAACTCCCACTAACTAGCAGAACTTAAATCTTTCATGGCTGAGTAGATCTCATTGTGTGTGTACCACCAACAGGGACAGACGCGGGGGGGGGGGGTGGGTTGGGGGGGTTGCATCCCCCCCAACCAGACCTAAATTTATATAATTTTACACGTTAATTTTATCAGCGCGCAGTCACATTATGTCGCGAATGATGCGTTCCGCGACGCGATAGCCCAATAGACCTCCCCCCACCAGAATTTTGTGGATCACCCCCCTGACCACCAATCAACTGTGGCACCATACATCACGATTATAAATATATTTTCCGTGATTGCTCATCATTAACCAATCTCTAGGCACTGGTACTAAGCTGCATCATTCCCTCAAAAAATGCCCACAAATTACCAAGTTCATATGTAAGATTAACAGATCAGTTTGTAAACAATAATCAAAATGCAATTTCATCAGTATTCAACCTCCGCAAGTCAACTTCATTGCAAATTTCTTAAATGTTTCTCTGAGTGTATTCTACCGCTATAGACACAGACAAATTTTATTTCATTTCGGTTTTTTAACATTTAAGCGTAGTACCCGTGAAGCCAGGCCTTGGAAGTGGGACTATTATGAGGAGAGTATTATGATTATTAAAATGTTAGTTTGGAGCACCAAACCTGGCTAAGGACATTGTAGGCAGTTGTAGGAAGATGCTTGCAAGTTTTCATGACTGGGAAATCTGTAGTTTGGTTGGAGTAGCGTAAGGGGTCCATGAATTAATAGTACTAGCATAAGACCCGTGAAAGCAGGCATGTGAGGGAAGGGGCAAGAAAGGGTGTTTTCTGATGGCCTACGTTTAGATTATGGGAAAACATCATCTCAATATCTGTGACTGTAAATTGAATCAAACCCAGCTAAGGACATTGTAGAGAATACAGAAAAGCTACTTGCAAGTTTTCATTACTGGGCAATGAGTAGTTTGGTTGGAGTAGCGTAAGGGGTCCGTGAATTAATAGTATGATGAAATAGTATGATGATGATAACATCAGCTGAAGGACTAGTGTCACCACCTGGGGGGCTGAAAGTGTGTTATATTCTAAACTGGGGGAGGGGCTTGGCAAAATGAATGCTTCTGATTGGCTTATTAGAACTCCTAATTTCCGGGAATTCACTAACTGTCACATGTATGTGCTTGCTTTTGAGAAAGTCCCTGATTCTGAAACTTATGAATTTCCGGGAAAGGTACCAGCTGTCACAAGTGCTTGCTTTTGAGAAGGCCCCTGAATAAATTCTGTTCCTGCATGTATTTATATATTATTACATGGATTGTTTTGCATTGAGCGTAATCTCCCTGCCAGTCCTTCAAAATGTGGGTCAATGCAAAACAATCTCACTTCAGCAATCTATGTTACATATTTTATTCCATAACCAGCCATGTATTGTCCCCAATAACGCTAACATGACCAGGGAAATAACAACGTCATTTGACCTTGGGAAATACAAGTATAATATAATGTAAACTATATTATATTATTAATTAACTTATAACTCAAAATAATATAATATAGTTTACACTATATTATATAGTTTACACCATATTATACAAATTATTGTCTCTCAAAAGACGTTACATCTCTCAGATGATGTTACCCCCAGAGCCCTCTTGTGTTAATTCACAGATTACATGTTGGCTTAGAGTTATTCAGCCTAAATGGTGAGCTTGATACCAATATTACTACTGATATTTTGGTTTGTTATGAAAAAACAGGTCATGGAACTAGAATTGGGGCCATTCACAAATGGCATTTCTTGGCTGGTACATTATTTTTGAATGACGCCTGATTGTCCCATAGGGACGAGAGATCGCCCATCATGTTGCGCATTTTGCTTAGGTAGGTCTTTGCATCTGCATTTAAATCTTAAATACTGTTCACATTATTCGAGGATCTTATCCCATTAAAACCTGATGACTTTCATTCATTGATTGCTACCATCAAATTGGCAATGAGTGCTTTCCTCGATCGCTATCCTCGACTACACTTGATTGCTATCCTTTACTGCTATCCTCGATTGCTGTCCTCGATTGCTATCCTTGATTGCTATTCTCGATTGCTATTTTCGATTGCTATCATTGATAGCTATCCTTGACTGCCACTGAACATGCTGCAGTCATCTTTTAAGGTTGTGGCGAATGCGGACGACAAAATAACGTGGACGCCATGGCGAGCACTGCTGGCAGGATGAAAACAGAGATTGCCCCATATAAATATGGGCAATCAATAAAAACATAATTACATGGGCTGTTTTGAATTGACCCTCGTACTCTCCCTGCCAGCCAAATTTTCACTCGGGCCTAGCGGCCCTCGGATAAATATGGGCTGGCAGGGAGAATACTCGGGTCAATACAAAACAATCCATGTAATAATATGTGACCTGCTCCACCAAAATGAGTTCAAAGTAGGCATTGTAGATTTCCTACAAATGAGGAAGATGTGTGAAAAAGTCACATTTTGGAGTTTTTAGACTGTTAGTACCAAGTTGTTGCAGAAGGCATTTTCTTTCAATATTTAAAATAATTTTGATGAGAAATTGATTCAAACTTATTTAAATTGGGCGTCATTCTCAATATTTTTAAGTCATTCTTAGCAGTGGTGGAAAATTCAAATGCCATTTTCTCAAATTGAGATTTTTCGCATCATGAATGTTTGAAATGCAATACAGGGTGGGGACGCGAAACTCGCACTATTTCAGGGCGTAGCCAGAAACCAGGAAAGGGGGGGGTTTTGTTCCAGGTGAGCTTGGCGAGGCCCGCAGGGCCGAAGCTCATTCGGCAGGCGGTCTGGGGGCCGCTTTAGGCCCCCAGAAGCCAATGGATTTCATGTTGCTGGGATATTGATTCTGAGCAGTTATTAGGCTATTATTTTTCATGGAAGGTCCGGCATAAAAAGCTAAAAATACTGGTTTTTCAAAACTTTTCTGCATGTTAGTTACCACTGACGACTTCTGATTTCGACATGATAGTTTAATTCAAACTGTACACTGGGAGCTCTCAAGTGTTATACGTGCACCACTTGGAGTATAATTTGCTGTAGTGTCAGCCAAAATGTCAACAAGTTGCTGGACTGATTGGATCACTTGCCAGGCAGGTTGGGGAGCGTCAAATTCAGCTGTCATGTCAAAATTAGATGCCGCTGATTGCATCATTATAAAAACTATTTGAGAATCCCCCTTACTCCGCACCATGATCAGGATATGGCAAAAGTGTCCAATAATGTTTTTCAAAAAAAAAATTTGTACTCTGGATTGGATTGGGACTTTTGTCAAGTTGCAAGAGATTGTTTGAAACTCTCATCCTTGGGTTGTTAGAATAAACACATACAGCACTGGAGATTCCTATATGAATACATAAATGTCCATTATACACCAGCCCTATTCTAGATACATGTAAAATTTGCATGGCTTGGATTTTATGGAATCAAAATCAATTTAAAAACTTTATCATAGACTTCTGGGTTATTAAAATTACCAGCATTCTCCATTGGCAAACATGCTTATATATGGTTTGTCTTTTGGTAAAGCATAGGAATGCAAAAACAGTCTCTCAGAAGAAAACGCCATAAATTTAAAGGACAATTCTTTTAAACAAAAGTGGTGGTTCAACTTTCAGAAGAGATATTTACAGGTCCTGCAAGTCTTGATTTTCCACATATTTACATTAAAGCTGACCAGCAGACATTCTACTGATTATATTCTTGACTTCATTACACTAAAATTGCAACATATAGAATTTATGTTAAGAATAGGCCAGATCTCAAATTAACGAGTCAAAGAAATAGTTCTAATTTTTGTAAAATCCGCTCTCATTTCCCCGTAAATATGGGTCTGACGTTGAGGAAAACCCCTGGAACAAACTTTTGTGATGAAAAAATATAATTTTATAATTGTATTTTTGCATCAAGTTCACATGCATTTGGCACTTGTGACTACTTAATTTTAAAAGTCTGGTAAATGTGACTTAAGTTTTGGGCCAAAGGGGGGGGTTCTGACCCCTATATCACTCCCCTTGGCTACGCCCTTGCACTATTTGACAGATTTTATTTTTTGGCGGAAACGGAGGACTTTACCAAATCACAACAAATCCACACTCCTTCAAGATGTCACAAGGAACTGTTGCATCATGATCTGTGCATAGAGGTCTACAGACCTGCACACAGAAATTCTATATTCTATTTATTCTATATACTCAAAATCCATATTAACATTGGCCCTGCTTCCCCCTTTGACCCTGCTTTCCCACCTTTACCCCGCATAGCCTCCTCCTTTCCCCAATTTCCCCATCTTTCCCCCTCATTATATAAAAATAAAATTTTTCTTATGTTAGTGTTACCCCATAGGTTGGCGGGTGCTGTCATGAGGCCTCAAAATCAGCTCAACATTTACAACACTCTAAAAAAATGTCGGGACAAAATTGGTATTTTAGATTCAAAACGGTTTTTTGAAAACCAAATTTCAATGCAAAAAACCAACTTGAATTTTTTTTTAAATCCATGTTTGTTTTAAATAGGAGTAGTTGGCAATACATCAGGAGTTTTCTGGGGCGGATCCAGGATTTTTCTAAGGGGGGGGGGGGTGCGACAATACTTATAACATTGTAGCCTCAACAAAAAAAATTTTTTTTTCCAAATAGCATTTTGAAAGATTTATCTGACAAAAGGGGCAGGGGCGCGCCCCTTGTGCCCCCTGGCCTGTGATTCCGCCTATGGTTTTAAGTGAGTGACTAGCCCATTTGACATACCAGGACAATATATTGTATGTTATTCATACTGACCGAATTATGATCGAATTAAACGCTTCCAAAATCAAAACAATATTTCAGGTTGTGTACAAAGCTATCAATGTAAGCATAGGCACTCATTTCATCCCTGTTGGAAAGTATTTTCACTTGATCCTATATCATGCACCACCTTCAGTTTTCATGTTTTCGGAAAATTTTATCAATACAGTGCCGCCTGTAAGTAAGTGAAACGCATGATATTGCGCCTTTGCATCAATGTTAAACATCCTTAACCAAAATGCTTCTGAAAGGACGAATTCTCATCCCATGAGAGGAAAACATTTTGGGTCATAAAGGCCGATATGTGAGGCATGTGGGATAAAAATAGCAGCCAATTTTCTTTGCTGTAATTGGCGTTAGGTATGGGTCAAAGTCTTTGATAAGTAAGTGAAAAACAGGCCCAATGTTATTTAATAGGGAAGGGTGGTTCACTTACTTATCAAAGACTTTGACCCATACCTAACTCCGACTACAGCGAAGAAAATGGGCTGCTATTTTTATCCCACATGCCTCACATATCGGCCTTTATGATCCACTTTGTTTCCCTTTCATCCGATGAGAATTCGTCCATCCACGAACAGTTTGGCTGAGGATGTTTAGCTTTGATGCAATGGCACAATGTCATGCGTTTCACTTACTTACAGGCGGCACTGTAGCTATCAACACACACAAGTTTTCGCAATGCTGCATGGAACGGGCCCAAGAGTGGAGCAAAGGAGGTCACATGGTTTCATGCAGCAAAACAAGAACCAGGGGTAGCAAAACAAGAACCCAGGGGTAGCAAAACAAGAACCCAGGGGTTGCAAACTTGTGAATGCAAAACTTCAAATTTAGATCATATATATATATATTGATCATTCAGTTTGAAGGGTTGCACAGTAAGGGGGATCATGATGCACAGTTTATTAACTGCGCCAATGGCCTAGTTATTGTGGTCATGGCCTCTTTTCATGTGTGTCTGTGTGTGTTATTCAATTTCTCTAATTAATTAATAGTGAATATATTTTAATGTCCTTTAGTAGCATGGTTTCATATGCCCCACAGAATACCTGATTAAATTTTGGTAGCTGTTGATGGTGTTTAAGGGCTGCTGTTAAGAAGTGCATGGCCATATAATATAGGCACTAGATTCTTTTTCAAGCTTGTGTAATTTTGATTCAATGTGGATGGCGCGGTTATGTGCTGTCTGAGCGCTCTTCTTGTTGGCAATTAGCATAATCTGTCAGCTATGATAATTATGTGGCTCCGTGGTACAGTGGTTAGCATGTCCGTCTTGTACGATACGATACGATACGATAAGAATTTATTATCATGTAGTACATGAAATTTTTTTTGACATTACCTGCAAACGATACAAATAATCAAATAAATACATGAAACAACAATAGTGTGATGATAATAATAATAATAATACAAGTTACTGGTTATTAAAAAATCGAATACTAGCTGAGAACAAAAGACATATTATACCTGACAGTTCTGGTTGGATTTGCTCTTAATCTTATGCCGGATCTTAGCAGGCAATACATATGGTGTAAAGGATGGTTCACATCTGATCTTATAACCTTAGTTCTTTGAGTAACATAAAATTTATACAAATATTCCGGAATTTTGCTTACATTGACACCAAGTTTGTTAGTATGTTTAATAATCTTGTACAATTTCTTTTTTGATGCTACAGTACAATTGCCAAACCAAACGGCAATACCAAAGCTAATCACGGATTCAATTACAGATGTATAAAATAAGTTCATTATTGTTGTATCAACTTTTAGATGGTAAAGTTTCCTCAGAAAATATAGTCTGGAATTTGCCTTTTTATAAATCACATTAACATTTTCTTCCAAGGAGAGCTTATTGTCAATTACCGTATCAAGATATTTGTACTGGTTTACTCGCTCAACATGAGGATGTGAGTTTGAACCCCACTCCGGCGATGTCCAGAGGTTATAACTACAATGATTGGTATGATTGCTGTTCAGTATGATGAGCGCCGGTGAGCAGATTTATCTGGAATGGCACTATCTAAAATCATACTATATATTATCATTATGTGTATCATACAGTATTGGTGATAGAGACCGAAAGACCAGAGATATGTCACAGATGCCCACCAGTTGGGTTTTAATTTTTTGAGAAACGTGAGATATTATCAAAAACAGCAATTCTTGTGTAGGCCTACTCATCATGTACTGTATATAATTCATACACAAATAGGCTTGATTGACAATATGCAGACAGAGGAGGATTTAAACTTTAACTTGATGCTATTTTGATAGAAATAAATTCTTCCTTGGAAAGCTCTGCAATGACTAAAATTGATTCAAAATTATGTTATGACAGTTTTCAATGTCATAAACTAAAGAAACAACAATACCACTTTTCTACTTCCAATGTCAATCCAAGTACAGCATTTTTCATTTCACCAATTCTGACCATTGATTTGATTTACACCGTGCATTTGCACTTTAAGCCCGCAAGACCAAATAAAACCTGTGGTCTGCATTTGGATTTGAAATGCCCATTTCCTCTTGGATTTCGGCTACTTCTTTCTTCCAGACAACACCTGCAGTGGGGCTATGGTTTTTTGGCGATGATAAAAAATTATTTCCGTTAAATTCAAATATGTGTGCCGATTTTCTAATCTGTGCGCAATACTGAGGTATATAATTGTACTGTTATTGGGAGGTATTGAGGTACTGTCATAATTTGTAAGCATTCTCAAGCACCTCCATCTGTTCTTGTGATTTCCAAGTGGCACATCAGATGAGATAGTGTACTCGCTTCGGTAATTTCTGCCTCATTACCAATACCCTATGCCCATTTTACCAAGTGTCTTATCAATGTATGCCAAGCATAAATGTAAGTATTGATTGTCATAAATACAGCGTACATGCATGGCACTCCATTTTGCAATCTGCGGATTCTTGTTAGCATTGAAGATTGGTTTTTCAAAGAACCATTTTCAATCTAAAAAAAACAGTTTTGCCCTGAAATTTTTTAGAATGTTTTTACTGTCGAGGATCTGGATCGGGTTTTGTGTCCCCCTGTCTAGTAGAGGAAATATGAGCTCATTTTTGATGATGACCCCGCACGCAAGTAGGTACAACAGGCCGAATCATATACCAAAATGTTCGCCAGAATGTCTGCTATCTGAATCCGGCTAAGAAAATTACTGATTCCGGGCACTAACTGAGGGAGAGCTGTTGCCATGGCAACAGATTTATTAAAATTGTAATTTGCAAATAATTCATTTTTAATGCTTTACTTAAACACCAAAGTTCACAGACAAGGTTTTTGTGCCTGGTCAAACTATAGTTGAGACAGACTTCCCACTGGCAGACCAATTTTGCTTCTGCATTGTAGTGGTTGCCATGGAGGTAACTGTTTTTTTCATTAAACCCGCTAGTGTTGTATATGGAAATGTTGCTGAGAGTGTCCTTCTTCAAAACTTGTGCGAGATTTTTATGTTTTATGTCTAGTTATTGCACTAAAATGGTTTCCAAGGCAATAAGTCAGGAAAAACAAGTTTATAAGAATTTTGGAATTTATCAATATCTCAACTAAAAGACATGCCTTAGTGCTCATTTATGGACATAATCATTGTGGCAGGATGGCCTTCACAAAAGTGAACCCTCGGATGTGTGGCATGGTACTGTTTACCATGGAAAGAGGATATCATAACAAATTTGAAGTTTTCAGTCATTGTCACACACTTTGATCTCTTATACTCCAAAATAATTTTATTAAACCCGCCAATGTTGTATATGGAAATGTTGCTGAGAGTGTCCTTCTTCAAAACCTCTGTGAGATTTTTATGTTTTATGTCTAGTTATTGCACTAAAATGGTTTCCAAGGCAATAAGTCAGGACAAACAAGTTTATAAGAATATAGGAATTTGTCAATATCTCAACTAATAAACATGCCATAATGCCCGTTTTTGGATATAATCATTGTTGCAGGATGACCTTCAGAAAAGTGAACCCTCGGATGTGTGGCATGGTACTGGTTGCCATGGAAACAGGATATCATAACAAATTTGAAGTCCTGGTCATAATTAACACACTTGAAACTCTTATATTCTAAAATGACCTCATAAAACCTGCAGTTGTGATAATATTATATTAAAATGTTTGGGAGGGCATCCTCTTTCCTAATATTGGTTAGATTTGTCACCCAGAGGATCTACCCTAGACGAATCCTTCCATCGTCGCATATTTTCATAAAATTACGTCACGAGCGTCATAGCCAATCAGCGCCAAGGATTTCTCTCCACTTCAAATCTTTACCGGCGATTTGCGTGGAGACTATAGGGTCCTCAGAGACCTAAGACCTATCATTTTAAAGATCTCGGAGAGATCTATCTACTGCAGTTAGAATCGTACCTGTACGACTGACGAAAATGCGTGAACAGACGTAATCGTCCTCATTTGCATAACTCGCTTGAAGGCTTGTTCATTGGTCAGCTCTGTGGGCGTGTCTGATTTAATCACTGAAGGCTTTGCTGAAGTGAGATTTGTCTGTTTCATGGAAATTTATTTAATTATACCTATTTCCAAGGAAATTAACATATTGGGTCAAACAGTTTTGATGAATTTTGGAATTTCTGAATATCTCAGATCATAGAATCTGATATGCCATCTTGCTCATTTTTGGATACAATCATTGCGGAAGGATGACCTTCAAAACAGTGAACCCTCCCTGTCCCTGGGCCATCTTACTTTTGGGTTCCCTGACCCAGTGACCCTTTTAAATTTTACTTTTGAATTCTCTGTCCCAGAGCTCTATTTTGTGTCCCTTGTCCCTCAAAGTAAAAAAAAAAAAGAAAAAATCATAATGAAATGACAAAAAATTTGTGCAAAGACACTCTTTTCATACACTCCTGCTCATAAATATGGAACACTTTTTCGGAACAAAAGTGTCAAATAAGAGTAAATTTCAGAGTGGGAATGTAAGCAAGGTACACTTTAAAGGTCAAGTCATCTTCTCTAATCACTCTTTGAAAGCCTCAACTACATTTTTTGCAAGAATTTGTAATTTTTGGTTGAATGCACCTCACCCTAAAAAAAAACCCTGAATTTCTGTATTTCATGCTGCTGTAACTTTTCCTGGGGTTAACGCTGCAACATGCATTTTAAATGTCAGCATGTTCTTCCCTTTAGCATTCATTGGAAGTAGTTACCATTGAATCAGACCATCATGTGTCCCATCAGAAAGTTGTCAATTTCAATGGAGAATGTCAAAGTATTCCATATTTATGAGCAACGGTGTATGTACATACAGGCTGTCATACATGTTTCTGACTATTTTGACAAAATTTTAGAAAGCCAGTTCCGCACTCACCATCTCTTAGAACTTCTTCGTAGATAATAGGAGCACCAAGAACAGCAGCAACAGCAAAAAGTTGTTCCCCAGCATCCTCATCAGCCATCATCTCATTGGCATTTCTGTTCAAAAGGAAATACAGCTGTAGTAATAAATTAGAGAGGCTAAATTTCAGGGCATTACGTTTTGTGTATATGGATTTTGGCAGCAGCTATGAAACATTGTTAGAAAAAAAGTAAGAATTCGGCATTAAGCCTACAACGGTTAAGAATATTAGCAATTGAGACATTTAAGATATTGTACGGCATGGCACCTACTTACCTGAATAACCTCATCGAGGTAAAACAAACAAGATATGGACTAAGGAAAGAGAAGGTACTAAATGTACCCCGGGTGAATACCACCAAATATGGACTAAATAGCTTCCGGACTCTAGCAGCAACAACATGCAACAAACTGCCCAACCACATCAGAGCAACGGAGGACTTCAAAGTGTTTAAAAACTTAATTTATAAATGGACAGGTGAAAACTGCAGGTGCGCCATGTCCCGAAACTGATGTAAACAGTATTATTTTTTTAAATCAGTATTATTTTGTAAATCTCCACTTTTATCATAGCTGGTGCTGTTATGCTCCTTTGTTTTTTATACTGTAGCGTATGGGGTAAAAAGTCACAGCGAACTTTTCCTTAAATAATTGCGAACTGACTAAAGCCTATTTACAGCACAGCAGCTATCATGTGATGCAAACATAGTCAACTAAATACTGCATAATTGTGCCAAAGGTCATTCAGATATAACAAACACCTGCTTTGTTCTGGGGCTTTTTTTAGATTTTGTGACTTCTGACCCCCGCCTCCCCTAGTTTAGCTTTGTTGTTATCCGAATATTACATTTTTTTGGTGATGTTTTGGCGTCATTTTAGTCAGATATTAATTTGCCAATTTATGCAAAAGCAGTGCAATTTTGCACAATGTTGACATTTGTGACGCAACAAATCTAATTTATTCTGCAGCAGACCTGACAAGAGTGAGGTTCATTGCTGTGAACCACACTCCCATTAAGTTTTATTTATCCACAACAAAAATATACCTCCATTAAAAAAAATAATTTCATGAGGCACTATTTTGTTTAAACGGCCACAAAAAGATCACTATACCACCCCGACCAATGAGAGCGTCAAAACATTGTGATGTCATCACTTCACTGCCCATTGTTTACATAACAACGTCAGATAATGAGATGCATGTGGTTCACAACGATGAACCACATGGTGTGAATCACATGGTTTTTTGCCAGAACTTCACTGCCTATTGTGGGATATATAACAACGTCAGATGTAGATAATGAGGTGCATGTGGTTCACAACGATGAACCACATGGGGTGAATCACATGGTTTTTTGCCAGAACTTCACTGCCTATTGTGGGATATCAGTTACAATGAAATATTATGACTTTGCACTGCTGAAGTAAGACCAGCATACCTGATGATACATCTGTTTTGATCCATTCATCTGAATATACAGAATTCCTTATCAGAAAATTATCTTTGAGTATATCATGAAGATAGTATATATAGTATACATATTTCTCTTCTTTTTTTTTAACCAGGAACAAATTAAACTTCTCATCATTGTCGTTGAATGTCGTTACTGTCTCAGAAAGGATCAAGCATTGCTTCGATTCTATTGTCACCTTTTAAAAGTTCAGACATGGCTTAAAAATTTCCTTTCTAACTCAGAATAAGTAAGATTGGCTTAAGATTATTTTGATCTCAGTAATGATCAAGCATGAATTGAATTCCATTTTGTGTCCTTTTTGAATTTAATTGCCATCTCCGAAAAGAAACCACTTTCCAAAAATGTTTTTTCTTGAACATCATTAAACACACGTTCGGTTTTCTGACATGTTTAATATTCCTATACAGTTTACAGCTTGATCAGCAGAAATACTTAGTCGTATGGGCGCATGTATAGACCTGATTTTTGACAGCCAATGATTGCAGAAAATAAAGATGTAATACAGATATGGCAAAGTCACAGATAAATATACAGACTTCAGGAACGACCAGATATAGGACAACAAAAGTGATCATAGAACAATAAAATGTATGAACATACATGTGCACATCATGTCAGCGACACATTATCGCCTTTAGGAGGTAGCTGTCAAAGGTATATATATAATATGATAATGCCGCAGCATAGAAGACGGGACTTGTAACTACTCGATTGGTTGACAATATCCACGCATTATTTTTTTGGGAATTTTTTTTTTTGTGGAATTTTTTTTTTGGATAATATTTTTTTTTTGGATAATTTTTTTTTTTCTGGAAAAAGATTTCTTTTTTCGGACATTTTTTTTCGGAAATTTTTTTTTTTTCCTGAAAAATAATTTTTTTTTTGGAACATTTTTTTTTTTCGGAAAAAAATTTTTTATTTGAAAAAATTTTTCATTTTCAGACATTTTTTTTTTGGGGGGAATATCAAACAGAAGAAGAAGAAGGTAGCCACGTTGTAGTCACGCATGAAGAGAAGCAAGTGCCAGGATCATATTATGGGATGTCTGAATCACTTTTTTTTATTTCAAGAACCATCTGGAGCACTCCACTCGCCTGATAGCCATAAGGGACGAGACACCTCGCTTCGCTCGGTGAGCCGGTGGCTCTGTCCCGTCTATAAGATAGATGACACATTTCTTGTGTCATTTTGTCTCAGAATTATGTTGCAGAGATTGGCTGGAATTACTAGACTGTTTTATTGAAGGAAAAACAGGAACATAACTGAAATATACTCTGTGTTATATACTGTGTGTGGGATTTCGTATCAGAAATTGTAAGTATACGTAATGCACATTTTTCCATTTATTATCTTATGAAAAATACATTATGTTTCCTGGAAGTGATAGGTCTACTTTTACAGTTGATTTCACATTAGTAGACACTGAGACCAAATGTTGTTTTTTTTTCCTACACATGTTATTCTATTAGGAAAAGTGATGTCATAAGTTTTTGATGTCACTTTTCCCTATAGAACACATGTTGTAGAAAACATTTTACACTCAGCCTCTGCGTCTACAATTATGAAATCACCTGTAATGAAATATCTGGAAATCATGATTATTTGGTGGTTGAAAATATGGCATTTTGTGGGGGATGGATTACATCTACAGTACAACCCAAAATAAAGTAAGAAAATTTTGTGTCAGAAGTCCTCAGAATACTTGCCCTCCTTTCTTCTGTCCACCCCAAATCTCCTTTCAACTGCCTTTGACTCCTCACAACAACCTTAGCCCATATTAAAAACTCCTTTAAGACAGCTACCAATATAATTGCAATTAGCAAAGGGACACAATATCAAATAAATCAAACACAATGGAGGTGATGGAGTTTAAATTTGTGCTATTAAAATGTAAATTTATTGTCATTCTAAAAGGTAGTTTCAAGTAAGTAAACATAGGAAGTGATTTGGGGAGAGTCAAAAGGTGTGACAGGGTAAAGTAGTGGCTGATTCTTCCTTCCTGCTGGGGTATAGTCGTACTTTATTTTGATTTGAACTGTACTTGGTGGGGATGAAATCTGCATTATTTGACAGATGTTGAATTTTGGTGGAAATAGAAGACTTGGCTGATTTACAACAAAACATATCAACAGGGCTAAGAAACAAGAAAATAAAGAATCTTTTCATTTAGTTCACAATATTATTGTCTCCAATCAATAATAAATGCAAGATGGCCACCAAAAGTTGAAGGTGCATCTGAAAAAAGTTTTCTTATGATTTGAGGCAGGAAACCATGATGACGATGACAACAAATAGGTGGAATAACTTTTTGATGACCTGCTTAAGTGGCAGGCAAAATAATTTTCCCATTGTTTATTTTATAAATCCACAGTGAGAGGCAGAAGCCTTCAGATCAGACTTCAGTGGATCTAGGTTTTTCCGAACTGGGCCTGTTGCATTCTCTTGGCTAAAATCAGCAAAAAATCTGGGTCCTCATGTAATAATATAATAACAATAATATGGATTTATATAGCGCTAATTTCAGTAAACTGCTCATCAGCGCTTTTTCAGATCAAATCAATTGTAGGAATTCTGGAACAAATGGGTTTTTAGATTCTTCTTGAAGCTTTCTAGTGTTTGTGCAGTTCTCACTCTATCAGGCAAAGCGTTCCAGAGTTTTGGTGCTGCATAGGAAAATGCTCGATCTTCAAACTTATTTTTGTTGCATGGAGCAGGTTCTGCTAACAGCAGTTTGTGGTTGCTTCTCAGGTTGTGTTCTCGTTGAGATTTTACTTGAATAAGTTCTTGGATGTATTATGGTGCCTGGTTGTTCATTGCCTTCCACGTATAGTTGTCATCAATTTGAACTGAATTCTTGCTGTGATTGGTAACCAGTGCAGTTGTTTCCTACTCTGGCTGACACTCCCGTGTTTTTTCAACCTTTCAATTAATCGAACTGCCGAGTTTTGAGCAACCTGAAGTTTATTTAACAACCAGGTAGCATCGCCATGCAACAGCCCATTGAAAAACCAAATTTCAATGCAAAACCAACATGGATTTTTTTTTTAAATCAATGCTAAACCAACATGGATTTTTAAAAAAATCCATGTTGGTTTTTTGCATTCAAATTAGTTTTTCAAAAAACCATTTTCAATCTAAAAAAACAATTTTGTCTGAAGTTTTTAGAGTGTACCCTGTCTGGATCCGCCACTGATCATGACCCATCATCACTCACCAGCTACACTGAATCATAAATCGTAAAGCGCACACTTTGTAGAGAAATAGTCTTGTTTTTTCCCATAAAAGTAATATCCATGCACCATGTAATCTTTTGATAAAAAATGTCATTAAGATATATAGACAGCTAGTGCCCCAAGCAAATTCATGAATGGAGCCTTTCATAAATTTCTGTCATCAGCATCCAACAAGCTACTGATCTTGTCAAATGTCACCAAGACATGTACTCTTCAAATGCCCATTTTTGTCAACACGATGCCCAGGGCTTGTCAGGAAAACAGTGTTTACATTTTTACAGTAAAATATCCAGAAAAAGCAGATCTTCATGTTTTTAAAATGGCTCTAATCTTATACAAAAGTAAATTTGGCCATCTTGAGTATTTTGAAAGTTAGGCTAGACATAAGTGATCTTTAGCTTCTCGGATCTTCTCAAGGCTCTTTTTCTAGGGTTGGTCAGTAGGACGAAAAGGTGAAGTCTCAAATTTTTATAATGTCAATTTGATTAAAATTGTGGGTATGCTCATTTTTTTTTATTCCATAGACAGAAATCTGTTGGGTCGGTCGATCCGAGAAGCTAAAAATTTAAAAAGTCTGGCCTTACTTCCTATTTTAACACACCATCGGGACTAGCTCAGTTAGTAGCACTGCCAATCGCCTTGTCTCAGATCTAATTCCAACTCTGACCGTGTAGTGTGGACCTATGTTGGACAGCTATTTCAATCATCGTTCATCACGTTTGTGTCCTCCTCTTGTCCTGAATAGGCTTCCGAGGGCAACATTACAAGAGGTAAGGACTCGATCATCCTTAATTCCTGAACAGTTTAATATTAAATTACTTAAAACAAACTTCATTGGTCCTGCTCACTTAAGCTGAGCATGACATTGAGTTCGAGTAAAACGCAAGGTAAAATAAACAATATCACAACACACATTTTGTGTGAAATGTAACGATATTTTCAAAATTCATTCACAATTGCATTTTGTCTAATGTTGTTTTTGGGAGGCAAAAACAAAAGAATTGAACTCAAATTTATGTAGTTTATTGATTATAACTCGCCACGTAATATTTTATTACATGACCACTATGCTAGAGCGATGCTGATTGGCCACAATCAGTCACATGACGCCATCATAAAAAAGTCATATTGCATGGTTGGAGTGCAATATGAGATTTTTTCCAAAAATTTTTCTTAAAATTTTTTTTTTCATATTGCATGGTTGGAGTGCAATATGAGGTTTTATTATTTTTTTTAAATTCCAAAATTATCTTGTTCAATATAAATTTCCTTGTGCAAATAAATATTCATATTGCTCTCATATCATGCCGTACTCATATATTATTTAATTAGATAAATATCACCATCACACAACTGATCGAGTGGACTAGAGACACAGAGAACATGGCAACTCACTTAAGACAGAAATTATACAGATCATTTCATAACTGTAGACCCTGAAACTGAAAGCAATTTTTTTAGGGAGTGTTATTCTATTGGGAAAAGTGATGTCATGACTTTCTTCATGTCACTAAATACTATCTGTATGGAATACATGTCGTTAAAAAAACTTCACATTCAGTTTCAGCTTTCTATTGGGAAAAGTGATGTCATGACTTTTTTCATATCACTTAATATTATCCGTACAGAATACATGTCGAAGAAAAAAATTCACATTCAGTTTTAGTGTCTACAATTGTGAAATCATCTAGCTGTATACAAAACGTCATGCCGAAGATATGACAAAATATGTGTAGGTTATTCACCTAGGGAGAGGCAATATGTGATTTATCCAGCAAGCGTGTTAGCCCGAGCTGTGATGAACACATATTGCCGATCCCGCGGTGAATAACTGGCTTATACCATAAGACAAAACTGAAACTTGTCATTTGTTGCTGTGTTATTTTCACAGCTTCACTTATTATTCTCCCATGGGAGGATAACTGGACAACAAGGAATATAGGTTTTATTGCAGTGAAATACTAGCTCATGATTGGCTGACAGAGGTGTCGAATGGTATAAGGACCACACAATCCGAAAAGACATGAAAACATACACTCACAAGCAAAAGAAACGCAGCACTTGATTTTGGCTTATAATTTTGCAAAGAATTTATTCTGGGCAAAACAAATTATATATGGAGTTGATCCTTAGATCAACTAGTGTCTTTGTGCCGAAAATCTAGCTGTGACCATTTTCTGTCAGCCTTTTGACTTGTATATCACATTTCAGTTTTTGTATAAAATGTGGCCTTCTCAACAAGTTACACCAAAAATAAAGACGACATTTTAAATAATGCCCAAAGAGACGAAAAAAGTCGAAACATTAGCACAGCAACTCTATTTTTGAATTTTACAGGACAATTTGAAATTTGGAGTTTTTACACCTCAAAATGTCACAGACAAAATCTCCATGGTTCGGGCCCTTAGAATTGAGCTTTGTAAATAAAATTTCAGACAATTTCTCTATGATGTCTAAGAATTGCCACTTTTTTTTTATTTTTAAGTAAAATTCACAGTTTAAAACATTTTTTTGCGACGACAAATGCAATATTCTTAAAAGCAAATTAACATGACTCGTATGCAATTTTGAATTAAAAAAACAATGTGTATCAATTGAAGTGTCATTCTGAAAAGTTCCTACAGGGTCTGCTTTAGTCTAGGACTCCAATGATTCCAGCAATTTTGCCATTAACATTTCTTTCTCTGTATGAATGTTATTAGCCAAGAAAACATTTTTTCTGCCTATTTTGGTTGGCTAACAACATTTTTACACAAAAAGAAACAAGAGTTGCATTCGTCATGGCAAAAAAATTTTGTTCTGAAAAAAATTGTGGCAATTCTTAGACAACCTGGAGAAATTGTCTGAACATTTTATGAAAAAAGCCCAATTCTAAGGGCCCAAACCATGTAGATTTTGACTGCTTCATTTTGAGGTGTGCAAAACTCCAAATTTCAAATTTCTTTGCAAAATCATAAGCCAAAATCAAGTGCTGCGTTTATGAGGAGGTCAACATGTATACATAATAAAAAAGACAATTGATGTATATAAATAATTAGTACTGTACATTATTCAGAATTCATTAATGAAGATATATTTTTAAATGTAAACTTCTGCCACAGGTTTTATTTTACAGTTTTTGTGTTATCATTCAACACATTTTTTTGACATTCCATAATTTTTGGAACAATTGAAATATTGATGTCTTTTTTTTTTCAGAAGTTCAATCAAATACTTAATGATGTCTACGAAGAATGAAAAGATTATGGAGAATAACAAAAATATGGAAAAAGTAAGTCAATATTTTCTGAATTACACAAATACGGAAAAAAATAAGTAAATTAACAAGTTCAAATGAAACTGATGCATATTTCATTTTGCTGTTATACTGTTGTTGTTTTTTTTCTTTCCTTTCCTATAATTATTTTATGTTGTATTGCTTCTCTTTTTTTTCCTTCTTTTTTTATCAAGGCTGGGTCAAATAACAGACATTTTGTCTAAGTGCGCCCAGCCTCCAACTTTGTAACATCTTGTTGGAAATCAAAATAAATTACAATTACAATTACAATGTAAATGTGGTAATGATCCAATTTAACCACAATAGAAATAGGCCAAAAATCACAAAATTTTTCTTAAATTTAAATCTGCTTGGCGATGATAAAATTTTGGCTGGTGCAGTCCACCGCAGCTTTTTGCATTATAACATTAAATTTGTCCCATTTTATCACGTTTTCAAAACTACATTTATTATCCATTCCAAGCCAGCTGCTACAGGCTACACTGTATGCTCTTAGCACAAAAGAAAAAAGGTTCTGCATTTTTTGGGGGTTCAAGTGAATTGAAAAGGTTCAATACTTTGTGCTAAGAGCGTACTATGATAGGAGCCTGTTGCTTCCAACTTGAGAGAAAGGGGTTCCATTGTGGGATTTCAGTGCAGCTGGATTACCTAAATGTTTTGTTTGCTGATGGAACCTTTTTAAAAGTTGAATAATGAACTTTTAGGGTTCCTTATCTATACCAGCTTATAGAACCCTTAAAGGTTCCATACAAAACCTTTTTGTTAAGAGTGTATATAAAACCAATATATATTGTCATAAAAAATGTTTCTTTTCGGAAGGTCAAAGACATGGGTCGACAGAGTCAAACAAGCAGAAAACTCTATCTCTCGGTGGCAGCATCGTCTTTGGGGATGTACTCATTTGGCTACAATGTAACAGTCTTCAATGCTCCACAAATGGTATGAATCTATGTACATTTTATTGACATTTTACATTCAAGAAAAGATATAGGGGAACGAGGGGCAAAACGGGCCGTCTAACTTCAAAGGCTCACTGTACCAAGGTGGTAAATCATGCGAATGCCAAATAAGGTCTGATCCATGAAGAAGCACCAATACCACTCGCTTAAACGCAGAAAAGTGCTTTTTTAACATTTTCAATTCTGATTTTTCTCTATTTTCAAAATTGCAACTTTATCCCGTTTTGCCCCATGCCTGGGCCAAAATGGAATTTCATATGGGGCAAAATGGAAAGAAATATAGTCTCAAAAGTTCTGCAATAAATCTGCTATACTTATAACAGTCTAACTAAAAAGCATGTTAACAAACAGAAATGCATTAATTTGTGTCATTGCAATGTATGAATATTGCAGAATTGCTAAGAGTAAACATAGCAATAAACAATGAAATCAACATAGCAATACAGGATGCAATTATAGCTGGGGAGTGGGGCTTAGTAATTATACATTCTATGTAATTATTTGACAAGGTATTTAACCATAAACATTAGGTTAAAAAGAAACAAAATTATGTTAAATTTTATGGAAATGTGACATTTTTATGAATATTCACATAACTCTGATTTCCAAGTTTTCTTCATGATTTAACGATTTAAACTGTTATTGGATTTGACTATGCTTTTTGAAAGGTAGTTACATACATGTACGTTTGCGCACAGGGCTTTACCACTAAGCATGAATCTTCAAGAGATTATTATACTGCAGCACAGCAGCAGCTCCTGCTTGCTGCCAGTATCTACATTTCGTAGGAGATTTCTTACACACTTTGCCAAATTTTATATTGCCTGGTGCTATCTCCTGAGGTCACCTCCAATGTTCTTCTTTGCACATCGTTAACTTACGATCATTTACTGACATCTTTAGATTTCTTATCCATCCCCGAGTTTTGTCATTAGAAGGCAAAAACTGCAAATTTTCCCCTCATTTCCATTCTGTCAACTTTGTTCTGCCAGTTTTTGCTACCCCCTCAATTTCCTCTGCCCGCCTCTTTTTGCCACCTCATGTGCACCAAGCATGACCATATGAATGCTTACCACTTCTGTTTGATTAAGGGCACAGGCACTTGAGAAAACAGTATATCAATGAAATTAGGTCTTACATGATTATAGTCACATGTAATGATTGTATTAATAGGCTCAGTCTGGGGGCCAAGTAGCAAAAAGTGCTTTATTTAATGGTTTCGTGTGCACCAAGAGAGGAATGGACAATCTATACATCGTTGGAATCGCCAGGTTCCGTAGATTATGGAATGGGGGGATGCAGTAAAATCGCTTGGAGCAGTTTTTTGTAAATCGGTTACCATGGCAACCAAGTCATAACTGCAAAATACATAACTTTGCAAACTTTATCAAGATTTTCAGTGACTTTTGTTTTAGTCAGGTGAAATTTAACTTCACTTTTGTATTTCCACTAAAAGTGGCTTTATTTGAGTGTTTTAGATTTTTTGGTCACATGACCCTCTGAGGGCGGTTCCAGGGCTAAAGATACAAAATTCAATTTTTTATTCAAATTTTCACACAGAAGTTGTTATAACTCAGGATATATTAATGGTAGAGACTTGCTTATGGTGTTGGTGGAAAGCAATTTTTATCTGCTTGAAATATGTATTGTTTTTTTTTTTGGTATCCATGGCAACCAGACGTCAGAACAATGATATTTGGTTAAAGTGCCATTTCTTTGGATTGACGAAAGACTCAATTTTCAGCAACAGACCTAGCAAACATGCTTGATAGGTTAACTAGAAACATGATATGAGGTGAAATGTATTGAGTTGGTCATGTGACTAATGATCACATGCCTATATAAGGTGATAACCACAAAAAAGTGGGAACTTTAGGCATTTTGTATGATACCGCTGACCCTTTTCGCGGTACTATTTATGTTATAATTCAGGATATATTGACACTACAGATGTGTCCATGGCATTGTTGGAGAGCAAATTTAATTAGCTAGAATTTTGTGTTTCATCTGTACTGGTATCCATGGTGAGCAGTCACCCCAGCAACGACATTTGAATATTGTGACGTTTTGCTGAATTTAAGGAACATTACATCTTCACTGGCATAAACATGGCAAACACATTCTTGGACTTGCTCAACCTTAGTAGGTGGTTAAATGTACAATGATAGTCATGTGACTTGTGGTCACATGACATATGATAAGCTGATAATCATGGAAAAAGCTGAAATTGAATGCATTTCATATATATGCTTGCGACGTATTTCACAGTACTATTTGTGTCATACGTTAGGATGTTTTGATGCAACCAATATGTTTGTGGTGTCATTAGAGAGAGAATTTAATCAGTTAGAATACTGTGTTTGCTTTGGTAGCCATGGTAACCAGTCACTACAGAAACAATATTTGAATATTGTAACATTTGAGACCAAGCAAACATTTACTTGGACTTACTAAAGCATAGCATAAGGAGAAATCGTCTTATAGTGTATGTATCGACTGAGTTAAATCAATTCTTTTTTCAAATATTTCAACACGGCAAATTTGAAATGCATTTTATCATTATTCCTGACAGCTTTAGATTTTGGGGGTAAGGGTGTGCAGAAGGTAATTTAGGATGAATGGAGGCCTGCAAGGCCAGCCTTTGTGGCAGCTGAAGCACTGTGTGACAGTAGACTCCAGAAGCCAACCGGATTTCAGATGCTCTGAAATGCACTCTAAGCATTCTAGAGGGTGTAAAATAGTACTGCAAATCTTTTGTATAAATTCCTAAAGAACTTCAACATGGCAACATCTTAAATAGCAAAGTCACAATAAAATGCTTCAAAAGAAAGAAAAGTCCTAGACCCGATTTCACAAACCTGGGCTCAAGAGAAGAGCCAGGTCTAAGCTAAGACCTGGTTTGGCTAAGCCAATCAGTCAAGCAGACCAGCATCAAAGAATAAAAGTTTGGTGAAAGTTTGCACATAGTATCTGAACAGTACAACTGTTACATACACAATATCTCAATTTTCTAAACAAGCCAGGGAATATTGCAAGACAAGTAGACTCGGGGAGGGCTGGTACTTTTTAAGATTAAAAAATGTCCATCAAATTTAGGGGGAAAAAAATCAACTCCATAAACCATCAAACAGCCTATCAACCAGCCTATCAATCTATCCATTTATTGATCTATCTATCTCCCTAAAAAGCTAAATATCCCTTTGATTTAACATATCCCAGCTTTTTCCGATTTTACGTGGCATATGGTGCATTTGAATTTCTCCATTTTTGGAAATAGTTCTGGCAATTCCAGCTGAGTCCTGTGCATATATTTTGTCTTATTTTCGTACTTCTGCAAATTGTTTTATGGGCAGCCCCAGAAATGTTGATGTTTAGGCCCACATTGCAGTGCATAACTGAGAGTTATATGAACAATGTTTGAGAATCAATGATCCTTGGCAAATCTAAAGAAAAAAACACAGTAGGTTAAAGGGACTTAGTTAAACCAGGTTTAAAACAGTTGAGACCAGGTCTAACTGTTAGAACTATGTTGGTGAACTCGGCCCATGTATATAATTTTCACTTTTTGGCATGTCCACGAATTCGTGGGGGTGTAAAAACGAGCATGTACGAATTTGTGGACATGAAAAAACAAGCACATGTGCTCGTGTACATGTAATAACTAACACTTGTGTACGTGCTTTATTATTCATTCGTGATCTGCTAGTACTAACATTCGTGGAATTGCTATAGGGCCTATCATTAGGATTTAGAGTTAAAATTAGGTTCAGAGTAGGTTTTGGCCAATTTTCTGATTGCAATGTTCGTAATCACACATACACAAATTTGTGAAAAGCAGTATTTGACATGTACTAAATTGTCCTGGTTGTGCATATGTTCGTTTTTACAGTTTCACAAATTCGTCTACATGCCAAATAATGAAAAAACATATACCTCCTCGGCCCCTTGTTTCACTAAAACGAAAGCTAGGATCTTCTGTCAAGGAAATTACCGTGTCATGAAGACAATTGCAATTTCAGCTAAGTCCTGGCCCTAGCTGACACTGCAGGGTGAAACCAAGGGGGGGGGGAGATATGGGGGTCAGAACACCTCGCCTTTGGCCAAAAACTAAAGTAACCTTTACCAGACTTTTAAAGATAAGTCCTCACATGTAAATTTGACAATAAAAAATTATACTTTTCATCACAAATGTTTGTTCCAGGGTTTTCCTTGCCGTCAGACTGATATTTAGAGGACAATGACCGTGGATTATACAAAAATTTCTCTGATTCATTCCTCTAGATCAAACCTGTTCATAACATAATTTCCTCTGTGGCTATTTTTATATAATTGTGTATTTTACCAGGTGAACCCTGGAACAACTCTAATTTGTCAATTAAGACTATAAAGCACTGGAGATTTCTATCGGTATGTTTCCATGTAAATATAATGGAAAATTAGGTCTTGCGGAGCCTGTAAATTCTTCTTCAGAAGGCTATTTTTCGACTCTAACACTTTACCAAAAGACAAACCATGATTAGGTAGCATGTCTGACAACTGGAAAATTTTGGTCATTCTAAACCAAGAAGCCTATGATAAAAGTTTCTAAATCTATGGATTTAGATTCCAAAAAATGGCTTCCTTGTCTATTCCACAATGTCATGTATTTAGTATTTAGGGACTGATGTAATCAGTACAGGAAATTCAGGTATCACCAGTACTGTCTTCAAATTATGCAAAATCCCAACGATTAGAGTTTCCAATCCTGAGTGACTTGACACTTATTCTAAACCAAATTAAAAAAAAATTAAAAGCATTATTGGACACTTTTGATAATCCTTCTACATGTAAAATGTTTGTCATATCCTGACCTTGGCGCAGTTTGCATAATGTTAATTCACAGAAAATTCTCAAAAAACCAAGCATTTTAGCATGATATACCAGACCTTCCATGAAAGTAATATAACCTTGAAACTGCTCAGAATCAATATCCATAAACAAAATCCATTGCTTCCGGGGCCTAAAGCGGCGCCCAAACCCTCGCCAATTAGGCTTCGGCCCTTCGGGCCTCACCAATGTCATCTTGAACAAAAACCCCCCTTAACCGGTTTCTTACTATGCCTGGGGCTCACAGGATGATTTAGTGTGTGGGGTTGCTAAGTTGGGTATCAGAAGTAAGTATGATCTCTGCAACCATCCTCACCCCACAGCAGAATGACTTATTCTATCCCATATAATATCATTGTTGGTTAAAGGGGGAGGTCGGGCTGTGGGTAGGGGGAGGAGGTATGTGTACACACCCTCCACGCCCCCTGGTTACTGGCCTGCTTTAACCAAAAATGTGCTTTCTCCCTTGCAGAATTGTTTTTTTTGGAAATTCAGTTCACACAGGGTAAGTCCAAGTAAATGTTTGTTGGCATTTGTCACTATAAAAAGAGCCTTATTAGATCAAATCAAATGTTACAATATTCAAATATTGTTTCTGTAGTGACTGGTTACCATGGATACCAAAACAAGCACAGTATTCTAACTGATTAAATTCTCTCTCTAATGACACCACAAACATATTTGTGGCATCAAAACATCCTAACTTATGACACAAATAGTACTGTGGAATAGGTCGCAAGCATATATATGAAATGCATTAAATTTCAGCTTTTTCCATGATTATCACCTTATCATATGTCATGTGACCACAAGTCACATGACTATCATTATACATTTAACCACCTACTAAGGTTGAGTAAGTCCAAGAATGTGTGTTGACATGTTTATGCCAGTGAAGATGTAATTATACAATAACATTTTTTTGGAGGGCATTATGGAGTATTAATCAGTTATGGCTAGAAGACAAAAATAATTAACTTAATGCCCGAGCCGCCAGGCGAGTGCATTAAATGATTTTTGCCCGAGGGCCATAACTGATTAATACGCCATAATGACCGACAAATAAAATGTTATTATCATTATTATATACTTTAAAAATATGTTTGAACTTTCCAAATTTTATATTCTGAATTATGATTTTATATTCCGTCACTTTTTGCCGTCTATTAACTGCGGCATAAAGGTTTAAAGACAAGACCTGATTGTCTAAAAAAAGAAAACAAAAAGACATTGTATGTATGGTACCGTACTACGTGACACTCAGGCAATTCTGTAAGCGCTGACGTTTTTCAGGCTGAATTTCCGCGGCCTGGAAGTCCGTTTTCATCGCGTCATTACGCGAGATCCAATGGTAATAGAAGCCTGTGCTCTGGTGTGGTGACAAACAGGCTATCAGGTTATATAATCCACTATTCAGAATGACTGTCAATTGGATACGTCCTGAGATAAGAAGGTTTGAAGTCGGTCGATCAACCAGCGAAAACAGAGTCCTCTCTGGCGAAAATCCTGCTGTCAGAACTCAAAGTGACGTGACGTCACCTCCATACCAGTTGTTTCTATGACGTCATGTCTGGTGACGTCACGACGCCATAGTACACAAGAGGGCACCACTTGCCCATGTGTTTAATAATCAGATTATGGCCCCCATGTGTTAACCAGATTATGGCCCTCCGTGAATTATGGCATATGAAGGCCCTGAAAAATCCAGTTAACGGCCTACTTAATGCATGGCCAAGTATATAATAATGTTCCTTAAATTCAGCTAAACGCCACAATATTCAAATGTCGTTGCTGGGGTGACTGGTCACCATGGTTACCAATACAAATGAAACACAAAATTCTAGCTAATTAAATTTGCTCTCCAACAATGCCATGGACATGTCTGTAGTGTCAATATATCCTGAATTATAACATAAATAGTACTGCGAAAAGGGTCAGCGGTATCATACAAAATGCCTTAAGTTCCCACTTTTTTGTGGTTATCACCTTATATAGGCATGTGCTCATTAGTCACATGACCAACTCAATACATTTCACCTCATATCATGTTTCTAGTAAACCTATCAAGCATGTTTGCTAGGTCTATGTTGCTGAAAATCGAGTCTTTCATCAATCCAAAGAAATGGCACTTTAACAAAATATCATTGTTCTGACGTCTGGTTGCCATGGATACCAAAGAAAACAAATACCTATTTCAAGCAGATAAAAATTGCTTTCCAACAACACCATAAGCAAGTCTCTACCATTAATATATCCTGAGTTATAATGACTTCTGTGAGAAAATTTGAATAAAAAATTGAATTTTGTATCTTTAGCCCTGGAACCCCCCTCAGAGGGTCATGTGACCAAAAAATTCAAAACACTCAAATAAAGCCACATTTAGTGGAAATACAAAAGTGAAGTTAAATTTCACCTGACTAAAACCAAAGTCATTGAAAATCTTGATAAAGTTTGCAAAGTTATGTATTTTGCAATTATGACTTGGTTGCCATGGTAACCGATTTACAAAAAACTGCACCAAGCGATTTTACTGCATCCCCCCATTCCATAATCTATGGAACCTGGCGATTCCAACGATGTATAGATTGTCCATTCCTCTCTTGGTGCACACGAAACCATCAGTTTTACGGCTGTTTTTGATTAAAGTAGCACCTGCAGATATTTTCTATTTTGAAACAGACTTTTTATTGTCATAGCATCATGGTTAATTTTCAATTTTAAAATTTTTGTGTCTAAGTTACATCATCAGAACCAAAAGTATAACGCAAATTTAGTTTTTTTAAAGAAACAATCCATAGAAACTGCCTGAATTCTGTCCAGATAATAAAAGACATGTACCGCTTTGTGATGAGCTTTGATTTTAAAACTTATATCATAATTTAGCTGTCGCAATGATGCTCAAAGAAGAATCCGCAGATCATAAACCTGGTTTGTGGTGTCTTTGTTACCTCATAAGAAAATTTGTAAAAGACATTTCAGCTGTATCTGCCTCCAGGAGCTTTATGAAAAAGTTATGCCAGATATCGATCTAATAACTGGTCTCTTAGAAAAAAGAACTACTTCCCGGAAGTGTAGTCTTCCCAGGAAAACGGTAATATTTCCTTATGATGTAACCATGACACAAAACAGCCAATCATGGAATTGTGTCCATGTTACATAATAAGGAAGAATTTCCAAAAATAAAGGAAGTTAACTAATGAATGATAAAACGGATATACACTATACTTGTTTTCATTTCTGTTATGTGCCTCATGCGGAATGACATTGGAACAGACCATAACAGAAAAACAGAAATATTAATCTGATGATGTAACATGACCCCAAAGTATTGTAACAGACTGAACGTTCAATGCGTTTTTATTATATCCACATTTGACATTTTCCAACAAAAGTAGAGAAATCAGATAAATTTGTCCTTTCTTCATTGATTCGTGCACACAATGAACTGTGTCTGATAGTGTGCACTGAGAAAAACCTGTAAACCGTCAAGTATGAGAATATCTTATGATGTAACCAAGAAACCACTTGGGCAGTAACAATATTGATTCGCTGGCTCTTACTCATCTAGCCAAATACAGCCATTCTAAATCAAAAGTCAGCAATTATGATCAAATGTCACAAAACTTCTTCAAATTTATTTGTAAAATGATGGAGGATGAAACTATATGAAAAATTGATATCCGTCTTATGATGTAACATTTTGCCTTAGTTACAACATCAACTATATGAAAGGGTTATTTTGATTATTGAAGGGAGTATGTCCCATATATGTGTATACTGTTTTCATACATCAAGAATAAAAAAATTGAATTGAATAAGATATAATGCGTTCTTCTCGACTTTGAATAAGTTACCGAATTAACTGCTCATCATTGGCTTATGCTTCTAATCACCAGGGGTGCATTTGGGTGTGCCCTTTTGATCTTAGAAATATGTAATATTGCGTCTTTTTTATGACTCAAATTATAAGTATATTGTTTCATGATATTTATTGCATTATGATTTATTCTCCTATCTTTATCCAATAGTCTTTGGCGTCCTACCTTCCTGCCATAGGAGTAGGAGGTCAATGAATTGGGGGGGGGGGGAGCTGCCCAACAACAATTGCCCAAATAGTCCCAAAAAATAAGCAATTCCTAAAATCTTCTGCCCAAAAGTGAATGAAAAAATTGATTTTCCAAAACTTTGGGGAGGGGGCTGCAGCCCCTCCGGACCCCCCCACCTCCTACACCAGGTACACCTATGCTTCCTGCTGATCATAAACTTGATTCTGTTGAGATACCTGAATAAAACAACATAATCTCTCACTTTTTCAGATTTTAGAGCAGTTCTATAATGCCAGCTTCATGGAGAGAGAGGGTTCATACATTCCAAGAAGCACCCTCACTCTTCTGTGGTCACTGACCGTTTCGTTTCACGCCCTCGGAGGGATGTTTGGAGGAATTTTAGCCGGATTGTTTGCTGAGAAATTTGGCAGGTAGTGCAGATTGATGGGTTTGTTACAATTTTAAATATTATAATCATGAATTTCATATATAATATTATTATGAATTTATGATGTCCGTTAATTTTTGAGTGAATGGCTATGAATATGTTACAGTTGCTACAGGCTTGAGCACACTCTAAAAATGTCGGGACAAAATTGGTTTTTTAGATTCAAAATGGTTTTTTGAAAAACCAAATTTCAATGCAAAAAACCCAACATGGATTTTTTAAAACCTCCATGTTGGTTTTGCATTGAAATTTGGTTTTTCAAAAACCATTTTGAATCTAAAAAACCAATTTTGTCTGAAATTTTTTAGAGTGCTGAAAGAATACATTTATGGGGTACGACACTCTGCGCCTCATGAGTCACGATAACTATGATTTGTCATGTCATGATGATTACAAAGGTACCTGTTGAATGATACAATGTTGTACTGGAGCACAAAAGAAACACTCATTGACGGGACAGAGCCAACGGCTCACCGAGCGGAGCGAGGTGTCTCGTCCCTTATGGCAAACATTCGAGGCAGAAACCAGATATTTCAATCAAAAGAAGTGATTCAGACATCCCATAATATGATCCTGGCACTTTTTCTCATCACGAGTGACTACCAAAATGTTGGAAAAAAAAATGAAAAATTACCAAAAGAAAAATGTTTGAAAAGAAAAAGAAATTACCAAAAATATTCGAAAAAAATTAATTGAAAAAAAAAATGTTGGAAAAAAAAAAAAGTTTCCAAAAAAAATAATAATAAATTTCCAAATCTAAAAGAAAAAAGTTAAATTCTCCCCCAAAACTTAATTCTTACATTTTCTTTTAGAATATTACCTTTTCACCCTATTTCTCTTTGTCCCAATTTTTTTCTCCAAACTTTTTATTGAACAAACCTGAACACAAAAATGAATTTCGGAAATAATTAGATAATTACCATTAAGAGTCTTAAAAATTCATTTTTTGAGTTCAGGCGGTCCCGTCTTCATGCTTAGGTATTTTCATATTAAGATCTCTGGATGCAATATATATTCTTGTAATGGTGGTGGTAGTGTAGTTGCAACGTCCTCTGTGGATGAAATTATGAACTAAAAATGTGTCATGGAAACCTCGATCTTACTTCCTGAAAACTCCCGTAAAACTCAGATAGATAGGGAATTTTGATTTGCCGTTGTCAAACTTCGATGTGTTTCAAAGTTAACGAGCTTTTCACTGACTTACAGATGAGTTCATATAATTCTAGACACTGAAACTGAATATGAATCTTTTCTATTAACATACAGTCTCAGTGTCTACACTTATGAAATCATCTGTAGAGCCCAGAGGCCACAAAAACTATTTGTCGTTAAATTCTTCACTTTGAGCAGTTGTAGGCAAGACAAAACAATATGGCGATCGGACATTTTTTTGGGAAAAATCAATTTTGTGTACTCTTCTGCATGGATTTCTCTAATTCTAGTGCTTCCTCTTTTAACTAATCTGCATAATAAATTACTCAGGTCAAGTTTCCAGGTCACCACTCTCACTGTTGCCAGGTTTGTGTCCAGTTCTTCTTGTGAATTTTTTCTTATCTTTTATATCAAAATTTTGACATTGAACATAAAGTTTTCCAATTGTACATATAATAGTTTCTCATCTTCCCATTTTATTGATTATATTAGTAGACTATATCTATTAATTAATTTATTCTAGTATTATTATAATTTTCTTTTTCTTTTGGTGGCTTCTTGATGGCGGTAAAAATTTTAACTGAGAGAGGTCTCCATGCCACATTTAACTTAGTAATAATCAAATATAATATTATGTAATCTTATCTCTGTATATATATGGGCTAAATAAAATCTGTCTGAGTCTGAGTCTGAGTCTGAAAAATTAAATAAATATAGTTAGGTACCTTGTAACTGAAAATTTCATGGCCGGGTTTCCATGACTCAGGGTTGGCAAGTTTACTGCAACGTGGTTTTTGCCGGGCGGTTTTTACCGGCAAAAGCAGCCTTGCCGGAAGCTAGTTTTAGGCACTTATCTGACGTAAACTGCCTTGAACGCCAAATTTAGCTCAAGATCATAATTTTTGCTTGATATTGCTTAGATTTAACAGAAAATTTCTACTGACAAATAATCTGCATTTCACTCTTAACAATAATCTGCATTTCAGTCAAAACAAGGCATATTTTCCTACTTTGGGCTTTTGGACTGACCAAATTAAGACCGATTCGGAGTAAAAGGCATGTAAGGCAGTAAAAGGCGGTTTTTACCACTTTAAGGCAGTATACAGCAGTTTAAGGCAGATGCCGTGCCTAAAACAGTTTACGGCTGCCTTTTTGCCAACCCTGCCATGACTACAAGGTGTCTTAAAACACTTTTGCAGGAGGTTGGGGATGATAATAAACGCAATTCCTGGTTTGACGGGAGTTGTCCTGATGTCTTTCTCATACTTTGCCAATTCTTATGAAATGATTATTGTCGGCCGATTCTGTACAGGATTCGCATGCGGTAGGTCTCATTTATTTTTTTAACATCATTATTCCTTGATTTGTGATGCTAACCTATAATATTTTATGTTATTAGCACCACAAGTATTTATTTCATTCTATTGTGTATTTTAAAATTGCTCCTTCTTCCTAGTTGTAGCTTGTTACTTATAATAATCCCTCTGTTGTACATACTTATCTTATTTTATGTTTTTATTTTCTTTATATATGACACATGCATCTTGATGATATTCTGTTGTCAAATTAATAAAATTCCATATTTTAGAATCTTTGAATATCTTTTGAAATTCCCTAGTAATTTTGTGTACATGGTGTTAGCAATTCAAAATACGACAAAGATTATGTATTTAATCAGATGATGAAATATCTAAAAATAAAATCAATTCATATTACTCACTTTCTGTACTAGTTTGCCAGCTTAGAACAGTTTGCAAAACCTGGCAGTGACTTTTAAAATATATGGTACACCTGGAAAAAAATGAAGAAGAAAAAAAAAACAGGAATAAGAAAAAAAAGAAGCTGGGCTCATTTAAGTAGCTGTAAACCCAAACTAACCATTCACTTTTTTTTTTTTTCAGTTTTTCTGATTAGGCCAAATTATCATGAATTTTTTTTTTCCTTCAAAATTAGGAAGTATCTAGAGATCGAGTATAAATGCCCCGAAAAAACTGAAAAAACAGCAAAAATGTTTTTAAAAAACTTTTAACTGACCTTTTGAGTATTCTAAAACTGAGTGACTTTGTATTTTCAGGTGTTTATTCAGGAATCACACCTATATACAATGCCGAAGTGGCGCCCACACATTTGCGGGGAGCAGTTGGAACCGTCAGTCAGTTGGGCATCACCATTGGGGTAGTTTTTGCCCAGACTCTTGGTCTGAGAAATGTTTTAGGCACACCTGACTTGTGGTCTTTACTAATAGGTGAGCAATAGTAAATACCAGTCTGTGGTATGTATAGAACTAGATTCCTACGTGGCCCCCCATATTGGACCTGTGCCCCCCAGGTGCCCCCCCATGTGAACTTTCCAACCTTGGCTAAAAAATACAAACAGTATCATGGGTGCCCCCCCAGAGAATCGCGTGCCCCCCCGCTCGAGACCCCCTAGTTACGCCACTGCCTAAATGTCAATATTGGAACAGGAAATAATTGCGCCCAATTGAAAAAAAAACCAACAACAGAAACAATCAAGATTGGGAGAATATTCAGAAAATTCGAAAGAAAGAGGAAAAGTTTCAGATAAATGTTATTGGGGAAAGGTTTCAGGAGAAAAAATGTAAAAAGAAGGGAAAAGGTTCAAATTTACCTGTAAAAAGGAAAAAAAGGTTTCCTAAATATTGGGGAAATAGGTCAATATTTTTTTTTCAAAAGGGAGGGAAAAGGTTCAGCATAATAAATAAAGAGATTCAGGACCAGAAGAATATAGAAAGGGGTGAAAGGTTCCAAAAGTTTAAAAGGAGTGTGAAGTTTCAGAAAACTAAAGAAAAGAGGTCAAGGTTCAGAAATATTAAAAACCCTGGTTGACCATAAAAATGGTTGGTTAATTATTATACACCCTAGGGTGGTCCACATTCCTATGGGAAAAATAAAATCTCCTAAAACCCCCAATTTGAAAGCAGAAATTGATGACCACCTAAGTAAAACAAACACACATAAAATTTCAACCAAATCGGTTAATATTTAGAGTTGGCACAAAGCCTTTGAAGTTTATCATGAGATTCCCCATTCGCGCAACTGAAAAAATGGTCAATTTCCCAGATCTTTCTCTGAAGTGAATATTTTTTTGCATTTTTTAGTACAAATGATAAAGTTGGCATGGCAATGTAATACCTGGATGTTATTTTTGATTTATTATTCTCTGTATATACAATATTTGCCTGTTTTTATGAAAAAATGCTTGATAATTGACCAATGTAATATCTATGCTGACACAGTGCTCCTGAAGAAACGGTGGGGTTAAAAAAATGAACCGAAAACAGGACCCATACCGTCTGACACTATATGATCATATGAACATTTTAAGACAAAAACGAAAAAAATATGTTGGGAATTCTTTGAGAAATTCAAGTTTAAAAAAATTTTGTTTATCTCATCACTTGAGTACATGTAAAATGGCTTATAATAGAATAAAAAAGCTTGAAAACACAATGAAACCTGTTAGTGTAGCTCCCTTAAGAATTTCCAACATGTTACAACAATGAAATGAAAGTATTTTGTGACTTTATTGAAATAAATGTGACACATTGTTTATGACACACTGAAAATTCAAAAATGCTAAAAATAGCCCATTAATATTATTTTTTTCACTCTTTATTGCTAAGAAGTTTTAAACCTTGCTTGACAATGTATATGAAAGCTTTAAATGTGAAAAGTGGTTCTATAAATTATGTTTCATCAAGCGGACTGCAGCAGATTGTCAACTTTCAAACATTAATATGCAGGTAGCAGTGATCACAAATACACAAAGTTTCCTGACTCAGTTAAGGAGGATGGTACTGCTTTCCTTCTCCCTTATCAAAATGGTTAGTATAAATATATTGCGCAATGAGCTGCTACAGCTCTTTCCAAATCCAAATGACTGACTTAAAAACGCAGGTTCACATTCATTTTCTCATTGTGAAAGAGAAAATCAGCAGGTAGACCTCTGAGGGAAATTAATTTATCCAGTTACTTATCTCGAGTTACTATCGACTGGAGCCTTGATATGCAGTACAGAATTATGTTACTCAAAAAACGTAGGGCCCATTACAGCTGTTGCATTCTATGATTCTGTGCATGCAAGCATTCTTTGGTACCTCCCTAAATATGTTCTATTCAAAGAGATTATCAGATTAAAAAGACCACACCAGGTGCAGGATATATATTCAAACCACCACCATAGTGTTCACTACAGTTGGGCATGCACAAGGTACCTGAAAAAGTGTAGCAAACATCAAGCCCAATTTCCACACACAGCTGAGAAAAGCCATGCTTATTTTCATAGCCTATACTGGTCTAAGGATTATGGGATATTCCGTTCAGTATTAAATAGTACTTAATTTTGAACCGTATTTATCCTAATTTAGGCCTCTAATGCAGATGCAGAAAAAAAATCGGCTGATTTCACAAACCTATGTTAGAAAATTAAATTGTGACATATTGACTTTAGCCTCAGATATCACTCTAGATATTACTGTCAAATACTTCATCCTGCATAACCTTTGCTCTATTTGAACTATTGTATATAGATAGCATCATATGAACCAAATGGGCCAATGAGAAACCTGTCTGAAATAATAATAATCGGTGCTCTGAGAAGATGCTTACTTGTCATGTTTATATCTGTTTAAGACATGCTTTCACTTTTTAAAAGCTGTATGAAGCTTTTCATATCCAGTTTAAGGATAACAAATTTGTTTAATAACCCCCAAAGACTGAAAATATGGAGAATTTGGTTATTTCCAGCATTTTTGAATTTATACGGTGTGTGATAAACAATGTGTCACGTTTACTTTTAAAAAGTCGCTAAATATTTTCGTTTCATTGTTTTAACTTTATCGAAATTCCTTAGAGAGCTAAGCTAACAGGTTTAATCACATTTTCAAGCTGGTTTATTGAATTATAAGCCATTTGATATGTATTCAACTGATGAGATAAACAAGATTTTCAAAAACTTGAATTTCTCAAAAAATTCCCTACAGATTTTTTTTGTTTTTGTCTTAAAATGTTCGTATGATCGTGTAGTTTCAGGTGGTATAGGTCCCATTTTCGGTTAATTTTTTTAACCCCAATGTTTCTTCAGGAGCGCTGTGCTGACCTTCTACAAAACTTTTTAAGTCATAAAGAATATCAGGACTAGATTGAGCATCCTTGACAAACTAAAAAATAGGTTATTTAAATCAAAATTATTGGTAATTATTGCAAGATTTGCAAATATCAATGATTTTGAGGTCTGCCGCAGGCGAATCGCATGTTAAACTTCAACGGCTTTGTGCCACCTCTAAATATGAGAAATTCAGAAGAAATTGTTTTTGGACCACCCTAATACACCCTTCGAATTGATAACTTTGGCAACTTCTGTTGGAGCACATGATGGTCTGATTCAATCATAACTACTTCCAATGACCACTAAAGGGAAGAACATGCTGTCACTTAATAAAATGCATGCTGCAGTGTTAAACCTAGGGAAAGTTACAGCAGCACAAAATATTTAATTTTTATTTTACACTTTTTTTCCAAAAAATATTATATATTTATGAGCAGGAGTGTATTGATAGTGTTCTATTAAAAGTCTTGTTCTTTGGATGGTATACATTTTTTGATTTAGTCTATCTTTTCTTTTGAAGGCTTGGCTGGAGTTCCAATGCTGTTACAAGTATTTTTACTGACCTTCTTCTGTCCAGAAACACCCAGATATCTACTGCTGGTCAGAGGAGACAAAGAAGGTGCTATTGAAGGTTAGTTTCTCCAGCTGTTACAGTGGAAGAATGACAAGAACAAATTACATTCAGTTTTTTGTGGTCATTACCCAGTGGGCGGCTGACGCCCGGTCTGACGTCACCTTATGTTTAACTGACGCTAGGATGACTTCTGAGACGTCAGCTTGATTCCCCAGACATAAAATAGAGTCACAATGCCCATACGGTAATGACCTCACAACAAGCCCCATCCATTGCATTTAAAGGAACCGTCGATTTGTCATTGAGTAGCGTGGCACCTCATTGATACTAAGTTGGTGACTTGTTTTGATAGCATTGACAGTATAGGATATGACCTCCCCAATTTCAGCATTACGTCAACTCAGGGGACTCGGGGACGAAGCCATAGACGAAGAAATTAAGCAATACCATCAAGAAGCGGATACAGCCGAGGAAAGGGTATGATACAAGTTTAACTTATTTACGCATCAAAAAAATTAGAATTTAACGAACTACATACATTTAACAAAAATGATTCTGTGGAGAGATGATTGGGGCTTTACGTTCTGTATTTATGCAGTTTGTAGGCAAATTAGGATTCGAGGAAGATGCATCAGGATTTTTGTTTAAGCTTTAATTTCTGGAGTGCAGGATGCAGCTTTCTCTCTTTGGAGAGAATAGTTAATAATGAAGCTAGCTCTCCTCATTGCAGCACAGGCCTGACCTATCAGATGAGGTGCAATAGTTTAGGATGCAAAGCCCTTTCGCCATCCGTCCCACCTCCATTGTCGTAATATTATTATATCATTGGTTTCTTAATTTCAGATGTCCATCTGGCAACTTTTGAAAACCAGGCATTTATGGATGCCTTTGTTTATTTCGGTTGTCATCCAGGTTTCCATGGCCTTCTCTGGAATTGCAATTGTTAGTTTATTCATTTCTATAGATTATATTCATTTCTCATTTAGCTGGGTGGTGTAGTGGTTAAGGTTCCCGTCTGCTCCGCTGAAGGTCCTTGCCTGCATGGGTTCGAATCCCGGGTGGGGAACCCAAAATTTTCACTGTGCCTTCATGAGCAAAACCCCAGCTGGATGTCGTTCGGATGAGACGTTAAATTGGCGGCCCCTTGTATCAGTGTCTGTGCTGGGCAAGTAAAAGATCCCTCACATGGGGTAAATGTGTAACATGTTGAGGACTCCTGCCCCGATCTCTCTCTCATCTCATCAATCAACCCTCGTGAGCGCCCAGAATTGGGCTTAGAGGGCTTCACTTACCATATCTATCTATCTATCTATCTATCTATCGATCTATCATTTCTCATTTAATTATTGATGATCAGCTCACAAAACTATCACATGAATGTCCGACAATTTTTTTTTTCAAGAATGCATGATGTTTATTTTAAACATATTAATTTCATCATGTATAATTTGCTTTTTATCAGATTCATGAAATTTGGTCTGATGCAATTTTTCTGATTGTTTTTGCAATTTTTTAGTGTAAGTGTAAATAATGGCCTTTCACGGGATTTATTATCGCCTATTATTTTCTACGTGCTACATCGTACATTTTTTGGTATACTAATGTAAGTTGTATTTTTCCTTTACAGCTCATCTCCTATTCCACAAACCTCTTTGTGCGAGTCGGCTTAAGTGTCCAAGATGCCCAGTATGCTAACATTGGGATCGGAGGCATCCAGTTTATCATGGCAATTGTCATCATTTATCTTATGGACAGGCTTGGTCGGAGGACATTGTTGTTATCTGGCATGACGATAATGTTCTTGTTTAACACAGTTTTTACCATCGCTTTTAGCCAGAGTGTAAGTGGTTTTCATGTTCATTGCAACTAGTGATGCAGACCGGACCACCTTTTAGAGGGTGGTCCGGTATTTACAAAAGTGGTCCGGTCCTGCTCTGGTCCAGGATGAGGTGGTCCGATTTTGTTACTTGACCGGTCCAGAAGCGGTCCATCCGTATTTCAAAAATTATGATAAAATGAGGGTTATTAGCTCAAAAAGGAGCACATATTGGGTATTATTACAGAAGACTAGTCATCCGAAATGTGAATCATGTATGACTGCAATCCTTGATTCTGGTAACCCTTTTAAAAGAAGACTGAAAAGAGCCTCACTGCATCACACTGGTAGTGACAAATTTTCAGCAAGTTCTTGCGGCTTTTACTTACGCCCCACAGCTATTGAAAAACCAAGATAATGCGTGAAACAGTCTAAGTTGACTGGCTTGATGAAGAGCCAAGTTAACCAGTGGGAGATTTTGCCTCTTCTCAAATAATTAAATAATTTTAACTGGTGAAGATTGCCCCCCAGAAAATCACGCGGTTAACTGGTGAAGATTGCCCCGAGAAAATCACATGGTTATCATCAATATCCCCAGTTTACATACACTGTATCTGCGTTGTTGATTCCGTCATTGCTGTGGTCAAATTAAAGCAGTTTTGAATGATGTATTTTAATTTATCTGTAGAAGTTAGCACAGGGGTTTATGCACCAACCATTTTTTTTGTTTATATAATCATATATATATTTATATTTTACACAAAGATAATAGGTGCAAAAATCCCTATGGAAATTAGCTGTTACATTTTAGTGATAAGTGAATAAGAGGGAGTGCTGGGGAGTGCAAAGGTATGGAAGTGCAATAATTGAAGTGTTTGGGTATGCACGGAAGTGCAAGTATCTGCTAGGAAAATATTTTGGATGGCACTATATCTTTTTTATTATATGTGTTAAATTTGGTTATATTCTTGTCTGCTTTGGTTTTCACCTTTGATAAAGTGATTATTTGTGTTGTTATTTTCACAGACAAATACTGAGTGGCTAGTGTACTTAGGTATTGCCGCGCTGATGATGGTCAATTTTGGATTCTCTGTCGGCCCTGGTGAGTCTTTTGTCATGTTTCTGAGATAGAATATCAAATAAATGGAACATTTTTGAAAAGTTGAGTAGATAAGTAATTCAGTGAACCCCCTTCCCACTGAAATAACATTAGTGATGCACACCGTACCACCTTGTAGAGGGTGGTCTGCAAAAGTGATGCGGTCCTTGTCTGGTCCAGGGTGAGGAGGTCCGATTTTGTTACTGGACCGGTCCAGAAGATGACCATCGGCTTTCAAAAATTATGATAAAAATGAGGGTTTAAACAAGCTATATAACATCAATTTCATTTATAGAATATAGATATATGACAAAATCCATGCGATACCCTTCATGACATGAAAAATCACTTGACAGGTTTTTTGTAGATGGTCCGGTATTTTGGCGGTCCAGGGCTGGAGCGCAGACCGCCTAAATAACTTTAAAAGTACTGCAAAGAAAATTTGCAGTCAATAAATCATTGTTATCAAATATTGTACTCTATGACCATAATATGACCATAATATTAAGTTATCAGCCCATTGGAAGAGAATTCTTGCTTCCACAAACAGTTTGGTTGAGGATGTTTTAGCATTGACCAAAATAAATGGTAAAAAATCACGTGTTTCACTTACTTACAGGCAGCACTGTACACATCCCTTGGTGTAGAATATTGCAAGTAGTACAACATGTACTATCACAGGCAAACTTTTATAGGCACTTCTAGTATCTTATGTGTTATGTCATCTGTTATTTTCCAATTCCAGGACCAATAAGTTGGCTGGTTGTAGCTGAGTTATTCAGTCAGGGTCCAAGACCAGCTGCGATGAGCATTGCCGTCCTCTCTGGGTGGATTCCCACCTTCATCACTGGAGTCATATTTCTACCATTACAGGTAGGAATAAGATGTATGACAATTATGAATTACTCAGTGCCAGATATCTTATGGATGTTATTCTCCACACTTTACTACAGGTGTGTGACCTGGCTTACAGCCCATGATAGCCGATGAAGTGTCATCTTTTCTACCTTCAACATGGGAAACATAGAGGCTGTTTGATTAGTCATGATCACGAGAAGGCCATTTGACTTGTCATAACTTATTTAAGAGTGAAAATCAAATGCATACTGCTTATCTTTGGCTGTCACCAACAAGCGGGACAAGTCTCCTTAAATCAAATTAACATTGAAAGTATTGGGTATTATCATGACAAATCATCAGCATGATGACACACGAACTGCCATTTTCACAGTGCAACAGTCCACTCTATTTCTATATATATTTATCAAAGTGACAGAGTGTAAAACGCGGCACACAATAGCGCCTGATTTCACAGACTCAGTTGTTACGGTAAACCTAGCCTTACTTGGTTCCCAAATTTACCAATACCCCATTTCAGTGACAGAATTGCAGCACCGTATGTTAGTACAACTATTGAGACCAGGTTAACCTTAAAAACTAGGTTTAAACTCTGTTTGCGAAATCAGGGCCATACTTAATGGATGGATGAATGGAGCTTTATGTCTTATATTTATGCACTTCGTAGGCTAATTAGGACAGGGGGAGGACACATCCATGAGGCAAAGGATGATTCAATTGAAAGACCATTCACCATGGGCCAAGGTGACCTGGCAAGAGCTGGATTCGAACTTGGTACCCAGCGATTGGCAGCCTAGCACACCACCATCAGACCAACCCTTTGTTCATCTGTTCCAGAATCTTCCTCTATACTAGCTATTTTTGGCAGTGGCTGACCTTCCATATATATATATATGCATTTTGATTAAGGGACCGTTCAAAATCTATGACTGGGGGAGGGGGGTGGGAGTTTTGGCTGAGGGGGTACTAACTTTTCACATGTGTTTCAAGGGGGGGTTTAATTTTTGACAACACTTCGAAGGGGGGGTAAGAAATTTTAACAAAGAAAAATTTAAAAAAAAAAAAACGCATAAACTCATTTTATTTGGACTTTTTTACGCGCTAAAGTCCGCGAAATGAAACGAATCAGTACGCGAGGCCGTGTATAACAGTATATATATGTGTGCATTGCTTTATATTTCGAGGGGGGTACTAAAAACACGCGTGAAACCTAGGGATGGGGTACTAAAAATCCGCATGAAACTCAAGGGGGATGGGGGTATCAATTTTTGACGGGAAGTTCCAGCAAAACTGCCACCCCCCCAGTCATAAATTCTGAACGGTCCCTAATTCCTTTCCTTCCTTTCTTTTTTTTTCTTTTTTTCAGGAAGCGCTAGAAGATCTGGTGTTGATACCCTTCATTTGTATATTGGCCGTATCAATAGCCTTCTTGTTTTGGAAACTACCTGAGACGAAGCATAAAACGTTCGACGAAATTGCAGCCTACTTCGGCCACACTGCTGAACCAACTGATCACAACCAAATAGACATGGAATCAAAAGAAACGGTTTATAGTGAAATTGAAAGATTCTAATCTAATTAAACGCAGTTGTCTGTGACTTCTGAGGTAAGGACTGTGGAAGGTTACTACAGGGGAACAAGAAGTGCAACGAAATGATCATGTGGTCAGTTGTTCAAGTGGTCTTGTGACAAGCAATTTTTCTATGCACCAGTGAGCACTGAGTGCAAATATTTCCGAAGCTGAAGACAGCACTTTTATTTAATCCATAAGTTTTTTTTGTAATTGGAACAACCATTAAGTCTCAGAGGGGGGGGGGCTTGGAATTCATTATTATTATTTTTTAAATAAAAAAATGAAAAGTTTATTTTGTATTCTTACTGGACTACTTGAAATAAATAATTTATGAGGAGGAGATTTTGCTCCCCAAATATTATTTATCTGTTCCTCCCCAAAACTCGTACTCTGCCTAAGCAAAACCTCTGTGAGTAATTGAATGAATGAATGATGCAGCAAATAAATAAATAAATTCAATTGATCTCTCTCTCAACTACAGACAATGGAAAATGCCATAATAGACTTTAAATCTTGTAATTTTTAACTCTGGTACATGCAAATTAGGGGAGGTGTCATGGCAATCAGACAGAAGAAGGTTGTAAGTGCTTTCCAAGATAGTTCCATCGGTTGACCTGCCAAGATCTGGGATCAAACCTTTTACCCATAGATTAGAAGCCCATATTTATAGCACCGCCAACTGAGCTAGCCCCCTACATACAGGGCAAGAGGAAGAGGTTATTTGATTACATTTTAAAGAGAATATTATTTCTGTGTAAAATTAACTACCATTTGGCAAGACAAAGTACAAAGTTATTGTGTACAAACATTTGGATATGGAATTGTACCATTTTTCGCATTCTTGTGTTCAGTAATTATTTATTTCATGCAATGTATTGTTCTGAATCAAACAACGCCCTTTTAAGAAATAACCCCCCCCCCAGTTCACAATGAGTGTCTAGTGTATGTAATGTGCAATCCCAATAAGTTTCTCTTGTTGATGACAGTTGCTGCAAAGCACAACATAATTATTAGATTATTGTAGAAGAGGGTGTTGTTTCACAGAAACAGGAATAATCCTGAAGTGTGATACTCAGAATTTGCTCAGTCAAGTATGAAAATTTGTGATGTGGCAATGCTACTTGAGCACCAAACACATTGTCATTTCGTTGCACTTCTTTTTCCCCTGTAGTAAGGGACCATTTGACTGTTCAACCTTGCAACCAGACAATGGTGCTAACTCATGCAGAAGGCAAAATGTTCTTTCTTCAAAAGAAAATCTCAATGATGGATAGACAAAGTCTGCATATATTCATCAAATGAGCTTTGATAAAAACGCAAATGCACATTGTGGAAGTTCTGATTTTTGATGGAAATTTGTTGTCAGGTAAACAAGATCAGCGAGTCGGATCATGGGTGTCCAATGTCCACCGCGGAGCCACTTGTGGTTTTTTCTGTTACATCGAAACATCGGCTTGGAGAAAGCACATGTCTAAAAAAAAATTTTGTAATTAAATTGCTGTCAGCTGTATAAAATCACAAAGAACTGTGTAGGCCTGTATAATCACTTTGGACCAAAGTCATGCATAGTATAACCTTGAAACATGTTTGACATTTAATTAACTGCCACTACATTTTCTAGGTGAGTTGGCAAAATTGTCCTGGGTTGACATGGTCAGAGGAGAATTTGAAGTCTTACTTTGTAAATTATTGACCACATGGTATTACAACAAAAAGGTATTCTCTTCAAGATATATCTTATGCAATGAAGATGTAGGGGAGAGCGGGGCACCATGAGCCACTTTTATGATTTCAAGCTCCTGAGCCTAAAGTTTCCATGGTAAATAGATGGTTCCTTTATATAGTCATAGCAAAACCTCTAGGCTACAATATTCATTGTTGTTACATTATTATCATATTCTTAATATTTGAATAGCCAAAACATCGACTTTAAAAAAATTTGTCAAGCGGCTCATCGTGCCCGACCCTAGGGCACCATGAGCCATGGCATGGGGGCTGTTTTCATACACGTATTATCCTTCTCATTCATCTGTAAAGAACTGATATCTCATAAACCAGATGATTTACTTGAAATTTCTCATTGCTGAAGCAGCAACATCCTGGTTAACAGTTCCCTCTATTTAGGCCAAGCATAAACAGCTCTCAATTGGATTATTGGATGTATTTTTTTTATCAATTGCTGACCAATCACAAGCCATACTTGAAGAAGTTACCTTAAACTTTGACCAATCACAAAGCAAACTTGCAAAAATGGGTGTGGCCTAAAGTGAGTCACTGGAAATAGCTGGATGGCACAACAGACACTAACCTATGACTCACAGGGAAATCCCCAGATCTAAGTATAGATCAACAGTATTTCACAACAGGCTAATGACTCACAGAGAAATCACCAGGTCTAAATTTGGCCCAACAGTATTACACATTTATATACAACTTGAAAGCACACTCCACCCAACTGCATCAAACTGCACCCAACTGCAACCTACAGCACCCAAACTACACCCAACTGCACCCAACTGCACTCACACTGCACTCACACTGCACCCAACTGCACTCACACTGCACCCAATTGCAACCAAACTGCACTCACACTGCAACCATCTGCAGACAACGTGCACCCAACTGCACCCAAACTGCGCCCTACTGCATAGTCAGGTCACATTTCCAGAAAAAGGGCTTATTTAAGGTGCCCAAGGCATTTTTTAGTAGAAGCAGGCAACAAGTTGATTCTTATGTAAAATTTTCTGTAGATTTCAAATTTTGCTGTTGCCAAGCTGAAATATGACTCCTTCACCCCCTAATTAGCATAAAACAAGATGGCCGTCAATTTCCTTTGTTTAGTGATAATTTGGCTTCTACTTGCACTAGGACAACAAGTAAAAGGTGTATTTTGATGTTTTTTGACCTGCTGAGTTCAAATTTGATGACTACAAAGTTGAATTATGACTCCTTAACCCCCCAATTAGCATAAAACAAAATGGCCACCAATTTCTTTTGTTAAGGGATAATTTGGCTGCTAATTACTAGGACAACAAGTAAAAGGTGTATTTTGATGTTTTTACATCCAATGAACACAAATGTGACAACTACATAGTTGAATTATGACTACTTCAACCCTTAGCATATACAATTCAGACAAGTTATTGTGGTGCGGCCTCAAAATGGGTTCTTTCCAGTATTGAATGAGTCAATTTAGCGTTTTGGAGGAAATTTCGAGAGCAACATTTATTTAGCTTTGGAGGGTTGACAATTGTATATATAGTAACATGAAACTTGAAAGCTGACATGAAGGGGTATCCCTGCACATCCATTTGGGTTGGTTAAAATTAGTTTTCTAGTGATATGGATAGGTGAAATTGAAAATACATGAGGAGGATTTTGTGTTTCTCAGGAGATTATCTACACTGACAGTAATATTTATTTAGCTTTTGGAGCGTTGACAGTTGTAGTAGCAAGGATATAAAGCTGCCAAATGAGAGTTGACATCAAGGGCTATCCATCCACATCCAATTGGGTAGGTTAAAAATGAGTTTTATAGTGATTAGTGGGTGAAATTGAAAATAAAAGGGAGGATTTAGGGTTTCAGATGATATTTTCGACACTGACAGCTACATTTATTTAGCTTTTGGAGGGTTGACAATTGTGATAACAAAGAAATCAAGATGCCAAATGATAGCTGACATCAAGGGCTATCAATCCACATCCATTTGGGTTGGTCAAAATGACTTCTCTAGTGATTAAGTTAGGTGTAATTGAAAATGCAGGGAGTATTTTTTGTTTTGGAAGAGAATTTTGACACTAACAGCTACATTTCTTTAGATTTTAGAGGGTTGACATTTGCAGTAACAAGGAAACCAAAGTGCCAAATGAAAGCTGACATCAAGGGCTATCCATCCACATCCATTTTGCATGGTTAAAAATGAATTTTCCAGTGATTAGGATAGGTGAAATTGAAAATACATGGGAGGATTTTGTACTTTTTAGGAGATTATCGATACTGATAGTAATATTTATTTAGCTTTTGGAGGATTAATAGCTGCAGTAACAAGAAACAAAGGTGCCAAATGAAAGCTGACATCAATGGCTATCCATCCCCATCCATTTTGACTGGTTAAAGGTTACTTGTATTGTGATTCAGTTAGGTGAAATTGAACATGCAAGGGAGGATTTTGTGTTTCGGAAGAAATTTTTGAAACTGACAGCTACATTTATTTAGTTTTTGGAGGATTGACAGTTGCAGTAACAAGGAAACCAAGGTGTGAAATGAAAGCTGACATCAAGGGCTATTCATCCACATCCATTTTGACTGGTTAAAAATGAATTTTCCAGTGATTAGGATAGGTGAAATTTAAAATGCACGGGAGGATTTTGTGTTTCTTAGGAGATTATCGACACGGACGATATTTATTTAGCTTTGGAAGGATTGATAGTTGCAGTAAGAAGGAAACAAAGGTGCCAAATGAAAGCTGACATCTATTGCTATCCATTTACATCCATTTGACTGGTTAAAAATCAGTTTTGTAGTGATTCGGATACGGGAAATTGTAAATACATCGGGGGATTTTGTGTTTCGGATCAAGTGACTCACTTGATGTCCTGGTGCAATCAAAAGCAAAATTATCGCAAAACAACGGAAATTGGCGGCCATTTTGTTTGATGCTAATTATGAGTGAATAATTCATAATTCAGCTTTTTAGTGTCAAAATTTGAATTCAGTAGGTCAAAAACCTCAAAATGCACCTTCTGCTTGTTGCTCCAGTGCAATTAGAAGTCAAAATATTGCTAACAAGGGAAAATTAGGAAAAAATTGGCGGCCATCTTGTTTTATGCTAATTAGGGGTTAAGGAGTCATAATTCAACTTTGTAGTCATCAAATTTGAACTCAGCAGGTCAAAAAACATCAAAATACACCTTTTACTTGTTGTCCTAGTGCAAGTAGAATCCATATTTTCACAATACAAAGGAAATTGGCGGCCATCTTGTTTTATGCTAATTAGGGGGTGAAGGAGTCATATTTCAGCTTGGCAACAGCAAAATTTGAAATCTACGGAAAATTTTACATAAGAATCAATTTGTTGCCTGCTTCTACTAAAAAATGCCTTGGGGTGTTCACTTTTTTGAAAATGTGACCTGACTATGCACCTAACTGCAACCAACCTGACAATGACAATGACAATGACAATAACTTTATTAATCCTTATTCAGGAAACTCGTTTTGCAGACATGAAAATCAAATAGTATAACAGCAATAAAATAATGTAAAAACATGTAAAAACATATATAACAACAAAAACATACAAGGTATGACTAGAATACAAAAATTATGACTTGTTAAATAAACGAATAGCACCCTGTTGCACCCTACTGCACCCTACTGCACCCAAACTGCACCTACTGCACCCAACATGCACTCAACTTGCACTCTACTACACCCAAACTGCACTCACCTGCACCCTGTTGCACCCTACTGCATCCACACTGCACCTATGCAACCACACATCACACGCGCACTCACCTCCTGAACACCTTTCAGGTATTTTGCAGGAAGAACTGGGGTATTTACCCCTTTGAAAGTTGAATTTACCCTTCAGAAACTATCATTTAATGAGTGAGACATCGCATTTAACCTTTTTACCATTATAAATATAGGGAACATTTTGAGGCATTTACCTTTGGCTAATCACAATTTACCCTCTAACAAATATTTTTCCCCTGGCAAAATGGCATTTACCATCAATAAATTAATTTGATCGATAGAAAATCCATATTTACCGCCAACGAAAACACAATTTGCCCTTTTTACAATGGTAAGGATCGGGAGGAAGTTTTGGTATTGACCTCCTAAATAATTGCATTTGCCCTCAGGAAAACCATAATTTACCCCAAAATTCTTTGAAAAGTTGCATTTGTCTCTTTAAAAACCTCTAACAAAACGGTATTTACTGCATGGTTGTGCAAGTGCAAGTGCAAGTGAGTGCAAGTTGAGTGCAGTGTAGGTGCAGTAGGGTGCAAGTTGAGGGCAGTGTGGGTGCAAAGTTATTCTTGTGAAAAGTACCCAGGAAGATGCCCAGTAAATTTCAAGGCTATAACTTAAATATTGAGGGAGCTAGGCCATTTTTACTGTCACTGAAATTTTTTTTTTCTGCCTTTTCTTTTTTCCTGTGTCAAGTGACACTCAAATTTTTGGGAAACCCCAGGATTCCCGTCAAAATGGGGCCAGTTGGGAAAATAATCATCAATAGGTGGCGCTACCACCACAAAGGTCCACAACTGACATACAGTTCCATGGTTTTCCGGACAAAAACTGACCTACAGACTTTAATATTTGACCGATCTGCAAAATAAAAAAAGCATCATGGAGCAAATTGTATTTTCTACCACTTAGAATAACAAAAATTGTCACTTCTACAAAAACTTTTGTGCAGTCATTGCCGCTCAGCGAGTGAACTTTGATTTTATACATTTTCACTTTTGAAAAAAAATCATTGCTCTGGAATGATTAAAGATAGAAAGATGGTTTTGATATTAAAAGATGCCTATATTAAAGTGCAAGCCTGAATAAACATTTCATGTTCCTAACTGTATTGGTTTTTTCAGAACTAAGCATTAATTAAGCCAAAAATGCCAATTTTTGCGTTTTTTTTAGATTTTTTTGTTTTCAGAGGAAAAAAGTCTGCTATGAAGTTTCAGTAAAAAATTCAAAAACAAATCTATCATCAAGGACTATACTTGCAGAGTCTAGAACTGTAAAAACATTGTTTGAAAGTCCAATGGTTGCTGATTTATGATGAGATACGTTTTAACATGCACAAACTGAGTTATGACGTCAAAATGCCAATATTCGACATTTTTCGAGATATTCTTTTTCTCAGAGGAAAAAAGTCTGCTATGAAGTTGCAGTAAAAAATTTAAAAAAAAATCTATCATCAAGGACTTTACTTGCAGAGTCTAGAACTGTAAAAAAATTGTTTGAAAGTCCAATGGTTGCTGATTTATGATGAGATACGTTTTAACATGCACAAACTGAGTTATGACGTCAAAATGCCAATATGCGACATTTTTCGAGATGTTCTTGTTCTCAGAGGAAAAAAGTCTGCTATGAAGTTTCAGTAAAAAATTCAAAAACAAATCTATTATCAAGGACTATACTTGCAGAGTCTAGAACTGTAAAAATATTGTTTGAAAGTCCAATGGTTGCTGATTTATATGAGATACGTTTTAACATGCACAAACTGAGTTATGACGTCAAAATGCCAATATTTGACATTTTTCGAGACACTCTTGTTTTCAGAGCTCTAAAGTCTGCTATAAAGTGTGAGAAAAAAATGTCAAATAAATCAAACATCAAGGGCTATACTTGCAAATTCTCCTCCACCCATCTCCTCCCTTATCTCCTCCCATCTCCTCCTACTCATCCGATCTCATCCTTCTCATCCTCCTCCTTCCACTTCTCGCATTTCTCTCTTCTCCCATCTGCTCCTCCTCATCCCCTCCTATCTCCTACTTCTCTTCCCATCTCCTCAGGACTTCCCATTACCTCCTTTGTCCCCCTTCTCATCCTCTCCCACATCCTCCTCCTTCTTCTCTCCAACCTCCCTCCTCTCCCCTCCTCTTCTAACCTCCGAAAACAAGAATTCTGGCGTCATAACTAAGCTTGTGCTTGTTGAAACATATATCTGATTATAAATCTGCAACTGGAAGACTCAAATTATTATTTTTTTTTTACATTTTTAGAGAATTTGCAAGTATAGCCCTTGATGTTTGATTTGTTTGACATTTTATTCTCACACTTTATAGCAGACTTTAGAGCTCTGAAAACAAGAGATGAGAGGAGGAGATGAGAGGAGGAGATGAAAGGAGGAGATGAGAGGAGGAGATGAGAGGAGGAGATGAGAGGAGGAGATGAGAGGAGGATATGAGAGGAGGAGATGAGAATGGAATGGGTGGGAGAAGTAGACGGAAGAAGGTGATGGGAGATAGGAGAAGGAGGAGAATGAGAAGGAGGAGACTGAAAAGCTGGAGACTGAGAAGGAGGAGACTGAGGAGGAGACTGAGAAGGAGGTGACTGAGAAGGAAGAGACTGAGAAGGAAGAGGTAGGAGAAGGAGGAGATGGGGTAGGAGATGGGAAAAATATATGGGAGGAGGATGAGACAGGGGAAGGAGGAAATGGGGGAGGAGATTGGTAAAATATATGGGATAGGGAGGAGATGAAGAGGAGGAAATGGTAGGAGGAGATGAGAGAAGGAAAAGGAGACGGGAAGACAAGGAGGAGAAGGGAGCAGGAGAAATTTGGATGAGGAGTTTGGAGGAGATTGAGTCTAGGAAGTAGGAGACTGAAAAGGAGGAGATGGGATAAGGAGGAGACAGGAGAAAGAGGAGACAGGAGATAATGAGATACAGCGGAGGAAATTGGAGGAGATGAAGGATTGGAGAGGTGATGGGAGAATGAGGAGATATGTGGAGGATACTGGAGTAGGAAGAGACTGGAGGAGGAGGAGATGGGATGAGGAGATTGGACATAGGAGGAGGAGACAGGAGAAGGAGGAGACAGGAGAAGGAGGAGACAGGAGAAGGAGGAGACAGGAGAAGGAGGAGACAGGAGAAGGAGGAGACAGGAGAAGGAGGAGGAGGTGAGGAGGAGATTTGGGAGGCAATTAGAAGGAGATGGGGAGGAGATGGGTGAAAGATATAGGAGAAAGAAATGGGAGAAGGAGGAGACGGGAGTATGAGGAGATGGGAGGAGAAGATGGGATGAGGAGATGGATGATAGGAGGAGACTAAGAAGAGCCTGGGAAGGAGGAGATGGGAGAAGGACAAGGAGAAGGACAGGACAGGAGAATGATGAGATGGGGAGGAGATGAGCAAGAGAATCTGATGGGAGGAGGAGCAAATGGGAGGAAGAGATGAGAGGAGGAGCATGTGGAGAGGAGGAAATTGGAGGAGGAGATGAGAGAAGGAATAGGAGATGGGAGGATGAGGAGATGGTGGAGGAAACAGGAGTAAGAGGAGATGGGAGAGGAGAAGATGGGATGAGAAGATGGGTGCTAGGAGGAGACTTAGAAAGAGGAGTCTGAGACAGAGAAGGAGGAGTCTGAGAAGAGACTGGGAAGTAGGAGATGGGAGAAGGAGACAGGTCTGACAGGAGAAAGACAAGGAGAGGACAGGAGAATGAGGAGATAGGATGAAGAGATTGGGGAGGACATTAGAGAGGGAGGATATGGACAGGAGGAAATCGGAAGAGGCGATGAGAGAAGGAAGACGAGACAGGGAGATGCGGAGATGGGTGGAGGAGACAGGAGTACGAGGAGAGGGGGAGGAGGACATGGGATGAGGAGATGAGAGGAGGAGTGTATAAAGAGGAGGAAATTGGAGGTGGAGATGAGAGAAGGAAGAGGAGATGGGGGAATGAGAAGATGGGATGAGGAGACAGGAGAAAGAGGAGATGGGAGAGGAGGAGATGGGATGAGGAGATGGGTGCTAGCCTGCTAGGAGGAGACTTAGAAAGAGGAGTCTGAGACTGTGAAGGAGGAGTCTGAGAAGAGACTGGGAAGTAGGAGATGGGAGAAGGAGACAGGCCTTACAGGAGAAAGACAAGGAGAAGACAGGAGAATGAGGAGACAGGATGAAGATATGGGGAGCAGATGGGAGAGGAAGGACATGGAGAGGAGGGAATGGGAGGAGGAGAGGAGAGAAGGAAGAGGAGACAGGAGGATGAGGAGATGGGTGGAGGAGACTGAGAAAGGGGAGTCAGAGAAGAGACTGAGAAGGAGGTCAAGAAGAGACTTGGAAGGAGGAGACGGGAGAAAGAGACAGGTCTGACAGGAGAAAGAGAAGAAGAGGACAGGAGAATGAGGAGATAGGAATAGGAGGATATGGAGAGGAGGAAAAGGGAGAAGAAGGAGATGAGAGAAGGAAGGTGAGATGGGAGGACGGTGAGATAGGAGGAGGAAATGGGGGTATGAGGATATGGGAGGAGGAGACGGGTGGATGAGATAGGAGGACGAGGAGATAAGAGAAGGAGGACATTGGAGAAGGAGGAGGTGGGAGATGGAGGAGACAGGAGGAAGAGACATCCTGATACTTGCAAATGATATAAACTTGACTTTTATTTTGAGAGATCTGTAAAGTTCAATTTGGGTCCCTTGATGGTATAATTAAAATATTATAAGGTGTAACCTTTAGGCATTGGCTAAGCATATCCTGCACAGAAATCAATGATAGAACAATATAATATGCCGTTAGTCAGATGTGTTGCTACACCAACATTTTCTCATGTTAAAAAAAAGCTTAGCTCTCGTAATAAAGCATTCTAAAATAGTGAAAAAAAGTGATGCACACGGAGGAGACAACCTTCCTTCCAAGCTCTTGCTTCCCCAAACAGCCTCTTTTCTCCACAAGATTAGGGGAAAATCAATACACACTTAACTACCAAAGAAATATTCATGAGAAAACCAACTATAGAAGGAGGCGTAATTAAGGTTGGCAGGAGGAGATAAGAGCCAGGAAAGCTTAGACAGCAAGTCGAAAGGGATTGTCAAGATTAATAAGAGGGACAATCATAACATCACAAGGAGGTAGAGGGTGGAGGCAGAGGGAGGTAGCAGGCGGAGGAAGCAAGCGGAGGAAAAAAAGGGAAGAGACAGACAGAAGAGGCAGAGAGAGGAGGCAGAGGGATGATTGAGGCAGATGGAGGAGACAGAGGGAGGCAGTGGATGAAGGAGACAGAAGGAGGATTGAGATGGAGTGAGGAGGCAGAGGGTGGAGGCAGAGGCAGGATCAAAATAAATGGAGGAGACACAGGGAGGATGCAATGCCTTGCTTTGATTGTCCAATGTCAAGGGCTTGCTCTCATCCAGCCTATGTTTTTTTTCTAAAATTCAAATTTATTGTAGTATCGGAACTTTGTAGAGATTTGCCTTGCAAAATACAGGTGTAGGAATACATTTGACTAACGATCTAGCTGGAAAAAATATATATAGTAATGTATTGTATTGATGCTTGGCCTAAAACTGGTAATGTTCTTGCATGCAGTCCGTGAAATTTCTGGTGAGCCTTCTACATCTCCTCAGGTCAGCTGCAGAGCAGCGCTCACAGGCAGAGATGAATGGAACATTAATTACCCAAGGTTCCTATGCCCTTGTATTTCGCGATAGCCGTCTGATGAGAAGACTGGGAGTCTGGTAAATACCCTATGAATTCAGATATATATATGTCCAGGGTCTTACAGTTATCCCAGGATAGAGTACCGGATACAACCCACCTCCATTTAATGTCCCATTAAATTGAGTTCCCAGATGGGATTTGAACACAAGCCCTCAGAATCAGCGGTAGCACAAACAGGCACTTTTAACTATTAGGTAATGGAGGAACGCAAATTGTCATAGACCCACAAAAATAAATTTTTACATTCGATAATCTGCAAGTGCTGTTCTTGATGATTGATTGGTTTGAAATTTCTCTGGACCAATTTTATAGCAGACATTTTATATTATAAAAATGTCTCAAAAAATGTCGAAAGTTGACTTACGCCATACTCAGTTTGTGTATGTTGAAATATAAAAATCTCATTATAAATTAGGAACTATTGGGACTCTCAAGAATGCTTTTTACATTTTTAGAATCTGCATGTAGGCCTATAGCTCTTGATGGCAGATGAGGTTTAACATTTTTTTCTGAAACCTTTAAGCTTTGAAAAGAAGAATGTCTAAAGAAATGATGAAAATTGGCATTTCAACATGTATCATAACTCACTTTGTGCATGTTGAAACATATCTCGGACATCACAATTCAGAAACTATTGGACTCCCAAAAATAATTTTTACATTTTTAGAATCTGCAAGTATAGCCCTTGATGGTGGATGAGGCTTGATATTTTTTCCAAAACTTCACAGCACACTTTTAACCTCTGAAAAGAAGAATTTCTCAAAATTGTTGAAAATTGGCATTCTGATGTCATAACTCACTTTTGCATGTTAAAAGTATCTCATCATTTATCAAGAACTATTTAACTCTCAAAAATAATTTTTACAGTTTTAGAAAGTGCAAGTATAGCCCTTGATGGTAGATGAGATTTTACATTTTTTCTGAAACTTCATAGCAGACTTTTAACCTCTGAAAAGAAGAATTTCTTAAAAATGTTGAAAATTGGCATTCTGACGTCATAACTCACTTTTTGCATGTTTGAAAGTATCTTATCATTTATCAAGAACTATTGAAATCTCAAAATTATTTTTACAGTTTTAGACAGTGCAAGTACAGTACAACCATCATAAAATGGCTTGTCAGTTTCGATCGACACATATCTATCGATCTGTAGTGATCCACAGCGATCTTGGTTGATATGGAGTGATCGATCTGGAGTGATCTGTTGTGATCTGTATCTTTTAATCAAAATTAATATTAATAAATCTACTTTTCTGTACCAAATAACTTCTGGATATGTTTTCTTTATCAATATGTTCAATTGTTACATGGATTTTATCTTTTATTTAACTTACAATCCTAAATAATTGACATGATTAATTTTCACTAAAAGGGAATTAGTAGATCACTACAGATAGAGTTTTATCATCTCAGATCACTACAGATCACTCTTTATCCGGACCGCTCTGGATCACTATGGATCACTACGTTGAGCCACTTTAAGATTGTTGTACTGTATAGCCCTTGATGGCACATGAGATTTTATATTTTTTTCTGAAACTTCATAGCAGACTTTTTACCTCTGAAAACAAGAATTACTCAAAAACTGTTGAAAATTGGCATTTTGACGTCACAACTCACTTTGTGCATGTTCAAAGGATCATTATTTATCAAGAACTATTGAAATCTCAAAAAAATATTTTTACAGTTTTACACAGTGCAAGTATAGCCCTTGATGGCCCATGAGATTTATATTTTTTTCTGAAACTTCATAGCAGACTTTTAAACCCTAAAACAAAGAAATTTAAAAACTGGCATTCTGACATCATAATTCACTTTTTGCATGATGTAATCTCATCATTTATCAAGAACTATTTAACTCTCAAAAATAATTTTTACAGTTTTAGAAAGTAAAAGTATAGCCCTTGATGGTAGATGAGATTTTATATTTTTTTATGAAACTTCATAGCAGACTTTTACCTCTGAAAACAAGAATTTCTCAAAAACTGTTGAAAATTGGCATTTTGACGTCACAACTCACTTTGTGCATGTTGACAGGATCATCATTTATCAACAACTATTGAACTCCCAAAAATAATTTTTACAGTTTTAGAAAGGGGAAGTATAGCCCTTGATGGTAGATAAGATTTTATATTTTTCTCTGAAACTTCATAGCAGACTTTTTACCTCCAAAAGAAGAATTTACCAAAAAATCTATGCTAAATCAAAGTTGACTCGCTAAATGCATGAAATCATCTGTAGTAACAATAATTTTGATAAGCCTAAGTGCTGGGGAATATTATTTCCTCCATGATGATTTTTTTATTTTGTAAATCGGATGTATATTAAGGTCAGGAGAGCCGATTTTGCCAAGAAAACTATGCAGCTACATGGGTCTGGCAGATATTACTGGACCCTTGAGGTCGTAGCGCCACCTTGTGGATATTTTCCCAATGGGCCCCATTGGGTAAAATGTCCCCCACAACAATGAAAAAAATAACCATGCAGAGCACATTAACCCTCGGCTCTATATTCATTTGAGTATTGGGTGACGCAAGTGACGAGCAGGTGAAGAGAACAAAAAATACCGTGCAAGCACGTAAACCGCGATGGTTGTTATAGGCACTATTATATGGCCTAGCTACTGGGAGGGATGGATTACCAGTCAACCAGGCGACAGACAACTCCAGTATCATGGCATGGCTGGGAGTGTAATACACATAAAGTAAAGACATCACCAAAAGTCCCAGAATGCACTTTAATTTGGGCGATTGACCCTGAAACCATTATAAAATGTGCTAGCAGTATATCAAAGGAGGCTGAATACTTCCCATTTAAACTGTTTAAACTGTTTTTGCAAACAATAATAATGCACTGCTCTTTTTTATTGTCTGCGATAATTCTTTTTCCTGACTTGTTTTAAACAATGGGGCCTTCAGCAAAACACACTACACCATGCACCCTCTTATCTCAGTGTTGACAGGTCATGCATTAACAGGATTTGCTCATAAAAAGTGACAAACCAATTTCTTGTTTAGATAAAAACTGATAAAAGTAACAAGAACATATGTTTTTCCTTAGGGTCTGACATTCCACACTCCATTTGTGTTTTAAAGCTATCATGACACATGACAGATACGCACGGTGCATTGTCAAGGATTTGCTGTAAAAACTTACTTGTTCTTGTTTACTGTGACAGTTCACATTGCCTATGGTGGAGATCCACATTTCTGTAATCTTTCTGAACTGACAGCTTATACAGTCTGTCTTGAGATTACATATACTGGATACATGTTGACTGATAGGCCTGCAGGAGCATGTTTTTAAAAGCTATTTAGTACTTGGAGATCACTCAGCTGGTCATTTTTTTAGAAGCTGGATATTGGGCCTCCTACAATAAATTCTAAAAAAGAGATGCATGATGCAAGTCAGTCAGTGCATGGAGCTCAGAGTAAGAGCAACATGCAGGATGTCTGGTGAAATGGATTATTTAACAGATTCTTCAGATTCTGACAGGTGTGAAGATTTTATTGACACTGACATCACTATTGTAGAGCATGTAGAAGAAATAATGCAAGATATTTAGAAGTCAAAGATAGTTTTGAGAAAATAATTCCAGTCATTTTTGACAGTGTACATGAGATTCTTGGTAGAAATAACATGGCAAATTTCTCCGTAGTTTTTCCAGGCTCCTCGTGTGCGTGCTATTCGACAGTCAGAAATAAACATTTGTGAGCAGAATACAGCTCTGTAACTACGGCTTTCTGGAGTTTAGGCATTATGATGGTCATGGACAAAGTTAACAAGTGGAAAGTGGCAGGTAACTGGAGTAGGGGAGGCGGGGGTCAGAAGTCACAAAATTCAGGAAAAGCCCCAGAACAGAGCAGGTGTTTGTTAGATCTGAATGACCTTTGGCACAATTATGCAGTATTTAGTTGACTATAGTTGTATCACATGATAGCTGCTGTGCTGTAAATAGGCTTTAGTCAGTTCACAATTATTTAAGGCAAAGTCCGCTGTGACTTTTTACCCCATGTCAGGGTCAAGAAGTTACAACCATGGGGTAACAAGTCACATGCATTTTTTGTGAACATACAACACTATATGAGGTAATATGCAGACCTAGACTTGATAGTCATCCTTGTGCATGAAATTTATAGTGAGCCTTCAAAAGCTATCGGCATGCAATGACAATGCACCATCAGTAAAGCCGGCATCAGAAATTGCCCAAAGTTTGCGAAATGAAATTTTGCTGTAATGCTCTCTCATCAGTATTATTGAAGATAGGTGATGATAAGATTGTAAGCTAAAAGCTTCTAGTGTGGAATATTTTACTTTCCTTAGCTCAGAATACTGACTTCCCGATACCCTATGGTAAAATATCACAGTGCTGGGGTGAAATGTCACAGTGTGACATTTCACCCCTCAGCTGTTTTTTAAATTCAACACATGATCATGGCAACTTGGTGACCAAATGGCCAAAAATGGGTTCACAGCATGAAAGACAATTAATTATCCACAAGACCTTGAAACACTAGCACAACTTCCTATGTCACAGTGACCAGACATTAATAGAGAAAGTTCAGAATCAATAAAACCTGTTTGGGACACCAAAAATGCATGAGGTGGGTAAAAACCCACTTTGCACAATGAGTATAATTTTCATATTCCCTGCAGACCTTCTTCTCATAAAAGTGTCCCAAATTATGATCTAAGCTTAAGAATTAGGTCACTGCAAGTTGGTCAAAAAGGCCTGTGACTTTTTACCCCTGTGACTTTTCACCCCCTCTTCCCCTAATCGAATGGCAAAGGTGGAGTCTTCAGCCACCCGTCTTAGCTTGGCCTTAAAACCATAGGCTTGGCCTGATGCCTATTGTAAGACAGAGGCTTCGCCTCGGTAATAACCTTAACCAGTTTTTTGTTGATACATCACAAGCTAACAGTTTTGTAAACCCAATTAACTAACACAGAAATTTGCTAACACAGGTTAGAGTTAACCCACTCGTTGATACAATCCGGTACTGTCAGAGGGCTCCAATGAGTCACTTTGCTGGGTGGTGCTGCTCCTGGTGGAAATTAATTGTTGCATTCTGTTCCGAGCACCTACTGTGCTATTCTGAGACTCATGTCAGTGTTACAGAAAAACTTCGGAATTGATGAAAAAGCTCTTGACTGGTTGCAGTCCTATCTTAAAGACAGACAAATGCAGGTCCAAATTGATAATGTGTCATCACCTGTCAAAACATTCAACTACTCCGTTCCACAAGGCAGTTGTTTGGGACCGGTTTTATTCAATATCTATGCTAGCACCATCATCAACTGCATTAGTTCTGTTCAAGGATATGCAGATGACCACTATCTAGACCAATTTAGACCTTCCACTCCTGAAGCGCAGTTGCAGTGTGTCGATCGAATTGAGAAGTCTGTGGATAACATCATCAGCTGGATGTCCGCTAACATTCTTAAAGTCAATGCAAGTAAGACTGAGATTGCTGTGTTTGGAAGTCGTCAAATGCTTTCAAAAACACATGTGAAGCAACTACGTATTGGCAGTGAATATGTTTTGGCTGCTAACACCCTCAAATATCTTGGTGGTTATTCTTGATGAGTCCCTGTCCTTTCAAGATCACATTAAGGCCAAATGTAAGACTGCTGTGTGGAATATTAGGAAAATTGGAAAAATCCGTTAATTTCTTGATCTCTCTACTGCTAAACTGCTTGCATCTGCCCTAGTTCTGAGCCACTTAGACTATGCCAATAGCATTTTATGCGGATTACCTGACATCACTATCAAACAGCTTCAACGGGTTCAAAACTGGGCAGCAAAGGTAGTTCTGCAGAGATCAAAATATGACAGTTCAACAGATGCCTTACGGACTTTGCATTGGCTGCCAATTAAAGAGAGGATTGTTTTTAAGATACTCTGCATTGTATTCAAATGTTTAAATAATACAGCTCCTGAGTATTTATCACGCCTAATCCAAGTTAAGACATTCAGCAGGCACACTCGATCAGCCAATAATTCTGCTGTCATCCTGGTGGAACCATTCACGAAACGTGCTACATTCGCTCGAAGAGCGTTCAGCGTATATGGTCCAAGGCAGTGGAACAACTTGCCAACAGACATTCGAAGCATTAACAATTATATTTCTTTCAAAAGACAATTGAAGACTTTTCTATTTTCTAGTACATTTAATATCTAATTTGTAAAGCGCACTTGAATGCATATCTGCAATTTGTAGCGCTATATAAGTAACATTAATAATAATAATAATGGGATCAATCCGGAATCCACGGTCACTTATGACCTTATGTAGCCAGTATCGATCATTTGTGTAATCAACATCCGCCAATCAGAGGTTGAAATAAGGGGGGGTTTTGACCCCCAAATGTTCATGTGACCCCCTCAAATAAAGTTTTCAGAGGGGATCCTGAAAAAAAAAACCCCCCAAATACTGAAAGTGTGCTGAGGAGTGAGCATGAAGCAGCAAGTAAAGCATAAGCAGTAAACAACAACCTCTTGTGATTTATATACATTTAAGCAGTGGGGTATTCATAACTTAATTTCTGAGATTTATAAAACATACCTTTAAAAAGCCCAGAATTCATTTTTAGAACATCTGAAACTCTTCTGCTGAAGGGCTCCCCTGGAGGCCTGCTAGCGGCCCGAAGACTACCAGCTTAAAGGGCTTCAACCTTTCGGGCCTTGCAACTCAAGAACCCCCCCAAAATAACATGACCTATTTCGACCACTGCCACTAATTCAAAAACGGTCTGTTGGTTTGTATAAAAGTGTGTGCATGCCAGGCTATGCCTGCTAGTTTTAGAAGTGACTTTCCACACAATCACAGCTTTCCCTGACTAATTTCCAATTTCCCCCAACTTTTCTCTGACCATTGGCAACCTGTCCAAGCGAAGTGCATGCATTTGTGCTGCTGGAACCGACTTCGAAATTACATTTTAGCATGTGTGAATTTCAATTCCTGTCATTTCATCATTATACTTGCCAAATCATATTTCTGGCTCAGGATCAACCAAGATAAGCCTGTATTGTGTTTACATAGTCTTTCTTTTATTAGACAAAAATGAGTAGTCAAATTCAAAATAAACAGTAGTCCTAGGATATTCAATTTAAATGCAAGTTAACAAATACAAAGTAAATAAATGAAACAAAAAATAAAAAGGTCTACATATATATATTGTGCCAGTAAGTCTTACACGGAAGATATATATATGTCATGTCGGATAGGCCTACAAACTATTCTTAAGACTTACAATTTGTATTTTCTCACCTATCATATAAATTTATTATTTTATTATGATTATGATATGATGTATCTTGTAGTATCTACATAATTATCAAGGAATGGATTGGGTATAACTCAGAAAGTTAAACAGGGGTTGATCCAGCACATAGTGAAAAAAGAGGCCCAGGATGGATGGATGATTGGGGCTTTACGTCCTGTATTTATGCACTTGGTAGGCTAATTAGGACTAGAGGAGGACATAGCAATGAAGTGAAGGATGACTGAAACAGCTGTCCAACATAGGACAAGGTGACGCGGCAAAGAGCTGAATTCGTACCCTGGACCCAGCGATTGCCAGCCCAGCACGCTACCACTAGACCAACCCTCCCCCCTAGAGAGGCCCAGGAAGTGATCTATATTTTACGTGTACGTTGGCACAACAAATTATCATAATGAATTTACAAAATTAATGATAAAAAACACTTGTTAAAATAATTTGCCAGCGATAGCTGAGTAGTTGGGTGCCATGATTCAACCATAATTAGGCCACACATAATTGATCTTTAGCTTCTCGGATCCTCTCAAGGCACTTTTTCTAGGTCGGTCGGTAGGACAAAAAAAAAAAAGGTAAAAAAAAATTTTTTTATAATGTCAAAAAAAAATTTTTTTTTTTTTTTTTTTTTTTTTTTTTTTCCATCGGCAGTGTATCTATTGTGTCGGCGGGTCCGCGAAGCTAAGAATCAATTATGTGTGGCCTTATGAGCAGGAGCATAGTTACCCCCCTCCCAAAAAAAAACAAAAAAACCATTGAATAATGACTGGTTTACCTGAACAATTTAAGAGGTCCTTTTAATATAGACAGATCAAATCCGCCCATGTTCCTCAAGACATGATTTTTTTAAATGTAGAATACAAGGACAATATAACATAACTTGAATATAATTATATATATCATGTTTTATATTCCGTAGACCCCTGTCCTCTGGAAGTGAATTATGACTTCTCATCAAAATAATCTTTCAAACACATGGGAGAAAATTACAATAAAATGCAGACACATTGACGGAAAAATATCTCTTTTTTGGAGGCAAAAAATGGAAGTCCATATTCATGTTTTTGGCCAAGCCATCAAAAATTTAGTCTCTTTTTTGTGGTGAAAGCTTAAAAAATTAACCTATTCCTATTTATCATCAAGATGTTACCATTAGATCTTTTAAGTAATTATGAAATAATTCTACAGAAACACTGGTTCAATAAATTCTTTAACATACAAGAAATCGACAGCAAGTTCCTTAAATAATATATATATTGTTTATCAACAACAAACAATCAGCTATAAGAAATAGCCCTTGTAAAAATTTAGAAGACAGAAATGTAATTGGGAGTAACTTTTCGGTTTTTAGGAGTTACTTAGTGCACATTCTGCAGTCATTATATTAGAAAAACGGAATATTATCATACAATGAAGTTGAATGAACAAACTTCTGGGATAAATATATATCATCAATTGTTATAGCTGGGTATAAATGCCTCAACAAAACAGAAAGTTCTGTAAATTGAAAATCAAACTGATGTCATATGAAATTCAAATATCAATGGATGAAAAAGAAGAAATAAAAATCTCTGGGCCACCTTCGTTATTCACATTTTTGTGGAAGCCGCAGTCATCTTAAAAGGACTGGTTATTACCACCCACAATACATACATCACTAATTATTAATCATAAGAGCAATTTACACACCCCTGTGTAGAAAAACAATTCTTGTTTCACAATACCAGATACTGGCAGAAACACATTCAGAACTTATGGAGCACAATTACATGATTTTCGAGTAAATGCATGTCGACTATTAAATCTGCAAGTTCAAATTTTCAGTTTTTTTTAGGAAACATTTAAATGAGCATTATTTAATATCATTTCACAATGAAAAATCATATAACATATATATGTTACACATTTTCTACACACATTTCACTGCGCAAAAAGTAAACGACAACGAAGAAGAGAAACTTTTATAAACTCTGTAACTGAGAGAATAATATGTTCATCATAAAAAAAACTTCTAACAAATGAAGCACATTAGTGGCGAAATATACATTCAAACAAATTTCATTCAAATCAAAAAAATTTGATTCAGATCAACACAAATCATACAATTCAATAAAAGTCATACCATTCAATACAATCATGAAATATCCAATTCAATACAAATTCATACAAATCAATGGATTTCAATACAATCCAATCAACACATTTTCATACAATTCAATCAAATTTCTTCATAAACCAGCTTATACATGTAGGCCTACACATTCGCTGAACGGTTACCATGGAAACCACCCCGGATACAGTCAATTACTTAGGAATACACATTGTTGCCATGGTTACTGTGACTTGGCACTATAGTTACCATGGATACAGTCAATTGGTTGGTATAGTGTCCAGATACTGTGACTAGCTACCATGATTTCAGTCAATAGGTGCAGTTGCCATGGAAACATTACCTTTTTTGGCATTAGTTACCGTGGATACTGTGCTATATTTAGCAATAGTTGTGGTCTCCTTTGCTGAAGGACACTGTATGCTTAAATGTGTAGCGTGTCACTTCGAAATAACCGGGACGGAATGACTGTGAATTTTGAGAGGAGGCGCTTGCGTGAGATCTGAAAAGTAAGCAAAAATTAATTGAAAACAACAAAGAAAAGACCAACAGAAAACAGCCATTTTTACATAGCGTCCCCTGTATTATAAGACCCCCTGTTGCAAGACTGCCTTCCTTATATGACCTTCCTTCGCAATAAGTAGGTTTTTAGCGCAATTTTCACGTTCAGAAGAGACTGGCCAACCAAGAAAGACCGCTTACACCAGTCAGCCGTGAAATTTTAAAAGCACGGCTGGCTCATATAAGTTCATAGCTAGCTAGCCGGCTTGAGCCGTACCAATACGGCTGCTTGTGGCTCCAAGATTTGTGTGGCATAAGCCGGCTAAAAATGCATTAAAACAAGAATAACCAATTCCCATTTTACATCAAAACAAGTCAGGTCTAAGACCACTTGATGACAGCACAAGTGTTGCTTACTGTAATCTGCCTTGTTTATTTTATATGTCTGCAAAATTCAGATAAAAATATCCCAAAACAATTTTTTTATTGCTGGTCGCAAAGCAGGCCCTTAGCTCAGCATTAGGCCACACATAATTGATCTTTAGCTTCTCGGATCCTCTCAAGGCACTTTTCTAGGGTCGGTCGGTAGGACAAAAAAAAAAAAGATTAAAAAATTTTTTTTTTGACATTATTTTTTTTTTCAATTTTTTTTTTCCATCGGCAGTGTATCTTTTGTGTCGGCGGGTCCGCGAAGCTAAGAATCAATTATGTGTGGCCTTATGGACAAGACAAGAAATATAAAACTAAAATAATTAGAGGCCTACTCACCCTTGGATCTGAGAGGCTGGGTCATGGTTGAGGGATGTTCTGTATTCAACCAAGTTCTTCCACAGTTTGTTTCTGTGAAATGTTCCAATCTTGAAACTTTGCAGATCCTGAAAGAAACAAAATCAAAATTAATGTCCAGCACCACAATTGCTATTCCCTCCAGACGGGTGGCCTAGAGGTTAAGGTGGTTGCTCCGCTGAAGGTACGTGCCTGCATGGGTTTGAACCTCGGTTTGGGAACCCGCAATTTTCAGTGGACATTCGTGAGCAAAATCCCAGCTGGATGTGGTTCGGATGAGATGTTAAATTGGCGGTCTCTTGTATCAGTGTTGTGCTGGGCAAGTAAAAGATCCCTGACATGGGGTAAATCTGTAACATGTTGAGGACTCCCGCTCTCTCTGCCATCTCATCAATCAACGCTTGTGAGCACCCAGAACAGGGCTTAGAGGGCTGTACCATATCTATCTATCTATCTATCCATCTCCCTTATGTTTAATTGAAGAGTAATAAATTTTCATATTCTGCACTCCCGTCTGTACTCACCTCCAATGAGAAGTCTTGCAATTGGAACATGTGGTAGAGTCCCTTTCCGTGAAAGCTGTCTACGTACGGTTGAAGCTCCAGCTGAGAGAGCCAACTGAAAAAGAAGATGACAGTTGGTGAAACAATTAACACATACATCCAGGGTTCCCGTTTCCAAAAATCTTACGATGGCAATTCCATGACTTTTCCATGACCAAATTTGGGATTTTCTATGACCAGTGCTTTACTCATTGAGGTCGAGATTCACCCCTAAACAAATTCACGCAATAACCATCGTCCACTATCCGGCCATCCAATTAATCAACCAACCGACTACCACAAGCTCAGAAATGTGTTAAATTTTAGCGCTGATCGCAGTCAAGACTTTCCAAAAATATTTTGTTTTTCCATGACCACTATTAATAGTATTATACCAGATTAATCGAGAGTCATCCTTTTTCAACTGAAATTTGAAAAGACTATTCCATCATGCTAAGAGTTAATTACGTGCACCAGGAATTCAAACTTACTGCTTGATGGTTCCAGGGGCGGAACTGACGTCTCCTGTAGATTCGGGAATCTCCTCCAAGCCCAGAGTAGGGCGTCTGGCCAGTTCTTGTTTGACTTCCGTGTTTTCAGGAGTAGCAGGGGCACTCTGGTTAGTGCTTGTGACCTGCAATTAGAAAGAACGAATAAGTTTGGTTTAACGTCTTGTATTTTTGCACATCAAGGCTAATTGAAACAAGAAGAGGATGTAGCAAAGGATGGATGAAGCATAATTGAGGCTTTGTGTCACTTAAGATAAAACAATGTGTACAGTGGTCCCTGCGTTATAAGACCGCCCCATGTGTGGTCATGAAGTGGTTTCTCGTGGGGGTGCAGTCTCTCGTCAGGGTGCACAATGCACTAAAAATACTACTTATTGCGGGAGGAAGGCGGTCACATAAGGCAAGTTGGTCTAATAACAGGGGGTCTTACAAAGCAGGAACCACTGTACTATCTACTAACTTTCTGAGGAAACAAAAAACCAAGAAGCAACAAAACAGCAAAGAAATCCATTATAAAGTAAATGCAACCTAAACGGCACCTTACTTTGAGACTTTGAAAACGAACTAGGTGACACTAAAATGAAAAGACAAGAAAATCATAGCAATCCTGTCGGGTATTCGGCATAAAGACACGCAATGGGATGATGGGGAACTGCAGTTTCCCAATCTTCCTCTGCCGAGTTAACTAATCGAAACTTTGAATTTGAAAGAATCTGTGGCGACTTAAACGGCATTGAATGATATATGTTTAAATTACCTGATTGTCGGAGGCTATAGCGGATGTTCCACTAACGCCCGGCTGTGGCTGTTGCATGGAACAGGACGGCTGTTGTCGTTGTTGTGCAGATTGTTGCGTCAGCTGACCGTGATGTTGACTTAATTGTTGCGAATGCTGAGAATGCTGTTGCGAGGCTCCGTCACCAGGGTGCATCCCAAACGTGTTGGAACTGGACAACCCGAAGCTGGGCAGACGGTCGCCAAGGGATACGTTGTGAGGGATGGACACCACTTTGTTGAGAGATGCTCTGCAATGAGACAAGCAAGACTGTTGAGCGATTAAGTTTTTAGATGGATGAATGGGGCTTTACGTCCTGTATTTATACACTGGGTAGCAATGCTTTGGAGTCGGGAGTCGGAGTTGTGGAGTCGGGAGATTTTTGGGTGGAGTCGGAGTCAAACTTTGACTTTCAGGTGGAGTCCGAATCGGGAGTCCAAGTCAAAAACTAATTTGGCGACTCCCGACTCCTAAAAATAATTAATATAATTTACAAAAACACAGTTACAAAAAGTATTCATGTACAAAATCCAATGAAAAATTAGTTCAACTACTTTCTCTCCTCTGTTAACCTTGTAATATTTGTGTACAATAATGCCGATAAACGGATTCGGGAGTTGTAATTCAGGAGACCTAAGGAGGCGAACTAGGAGTCGGAGTCACTTTTCAGAAAGTCAAAGGAGTCAGGAGTCAGAATCGGTTCAATTAATAGTATTAATACCCTGCTTGGTAGGCTAACTAGGACAGGAGGACACGGCAATGAGAGGTGAAGGATGATTAGAACAGGTGACCTGGCAAGAGCTGGATTCAAACCCGCGACTCATCGATTGGTGGCTCAGCATGCTACCACTGGGCACCCCCATCCCCCTCCCCCCACTCCCCCACTAAGTATTTGAAAATCATTACTCGTTTTAATTTTTGGGGGAGACTTTGGCTCTACTATAGTCTGTTTCCCCTGAGTTGACAGTGGTAAAATTCACACAGGCAGATCAAATTCCACACCTTTAACACCAAAAACTGCACTATCTTGTGTTAATGCATCTGTTTCTCATAAAGCATCAGGTCTGGTCCTGCTCCATCAGTGTCCATGGGCATATCTGGTAACTTTTTAGGGGTTTTCAGCAGAGGTAAAACAGCTTATATGTGCACCCTTTATTGAATATCTACGCCACTGGTACAAATCCCAGTGTCACCAGGACCTCTGTGGTTTCCAGAATGATAAACAGTCCATGGTTTATCATTGCTGTTGACAGCTGCAGTTTAGGAACTGTTTGAAGCACCGCTCTCAACTCAAGGGAAACGTGCTATACTAGCTGTTCACCCGTCAGGGTTTCTTGCTTTTCAAAAATGCATCCAGTTCCAGGTTCTTCCCAGGTTCGAACTTGTGAAGCCAGCTCCTATTTGCAGGTTCCAGTTGGGTTTCAGTTAGATGAAGCAGCGTGGATTGTTTGGAACTACTACAGTGGGGTCTACAGCGCTACAAACACTGAGAGACTGGAGTTGTTAGAAAATATGATTTTTTCTAAATGCATGACGCAACTTAATTTCTGGGAGGTGGGTATTTATATTGGACTTAATGATTGAGGCAAAAGATGCGGAATTTAGTGGCCTGCAATATGATATGCATTACCGGCCTTGATATGGCAGATAAACATAAAGCTTCCAGATTTGTATGTCTAAAATGGGGTTTCGTGAAACTTCCAATAGGAATATCTGGTAAGTGGGGAGTTATATTGGGCATAGAAAGTCAGTCAGCTTATGAAAAGATGCAGAATTCAATGGCGTTTAATATCAAATGCATTACAGCCCTTGTTGTGGCATATAAATATACAGGTGGGATATATTTATGTGAAAATATGTGTTTTTTTGCCAAATTCCCAAGAAAAATTTGTGTGACTATGGAAATAATGAATGTTGATAGGTAAAAGTTGCCCTATCGGGAACTTCAGATGAATTGACAGGCTTAGGAGTGTAATTTAAGATGTTATGGGTTGGGAGAAAAAAGCCTTATGAGTGAGATGAGATTCCTGCTATGGCTATTATTATGATTAGATAGATAGTGTCAGACAATTTTAAAAAGTGACCCCTCTGGACTAAATAAGTCACATGATTCGCTGATGAACAGTTCTTCACACCTTTCCAGACAATCCATAGGCTTATTCTTATTCAGTCCATATTATAAGCCAATGGATTGTCTCGAAAGGTGTGAAGAACTACTTGCCGATTACCACACTTGAGCAGAAATTTCAATAAAATCTTAATCAATCACTTCCACTGAGTTTGTCAATCTTTGATGCAACATTCATCTCAGTCAGGGCCACTTGCTAAAAACATCGAGGTCGCTGTTTTCATAGAGCTCGATGTTTTCATAGAGGTTACCTCTATGAATTCATCTACCTTGACAATTTTACTATTTTTGGCACCTCAAGGAAAGCAATCAAACATTAAACACATTTTGTTTGTTCCAGCATAGAAAGGAAGGGTTTAGCTCACTTTTCATCACATAAATAAACCACCCATAATGCATCTCTTCTGCAGATTTTACAGACTCCAGCTGGAGAACGCCACATAGAAATTTTGATTTCCCGTGATGAAAAGTTTCCAAAACATGTATTCTTTCAGTTCATGCAAAAATATTTAGTGCAATCTTCATTTAATTTGTGCATGGGAGGAAATACTGCAAGGTAGATGGATTCATAGAGGTTACCTCTATGAATACATAGAGGGTCGATGAAAACATCTACCTCTATGCTTTTAGGAAGTGATCCTGACTGATCTATACAGGATGACCTTTGTAAGTATACGAACCAGGGAGTAAAAAGTACCATGTGCAGTCAATTTTTCAGCTACTCTCTGAAAATCTAGCTCTTTTGCATTGAAATGACAAACAAAACAGTTGTATACTTTGATTCATTTTATTAAAAATCATAATATATTTACCTATATATATAAGTACAAAACCATCAATGAACATAGACACACTTAATTCATTCAACAAACAAAACACGTCACAAATATTCAATTTTTAAAATTGGAATATGGTACAACTATACAAAACTCTTGTGTTATTCCGTGAAGTCACTTTCTTAAAAGTTCTTTTCTGTACATTTCATATGAAAGAAGACTAGCCTATATTATAAAATGTAAAAAAGTTACTACTTTCTGAGTACAAATAAGACTATTTAAAGTTGTTTAGGCTTGTTTACAATTATTTACAAGATCAATTTAATTCAATTGACAGACAAAACGGAGGAGGCTTTTATTTGGGGAGGCCTCTATTAAATTAAGAACAAAAATAAACAAAATATCTCGACCAGCAAAGAAAATATAAAATTCGAACAAAACAAAAAAGTAAAGTTTCAAACTCAATATTTTGGAATGTCCTACAGTGAGAAAACGAACAGCTTAAAGCTACTATCAAAAGTATAGTTATGCTGTATTATTGTTCTAAAAAAACTAATTAACTATCAAATACTATAAAGTCAAAGAGTGTAAGTCTATTTTTATAATTATTGCATGTCACACAAAGTGAGATTTGTGGAATTATGCAATATATAATTGATAAATCTACCAGGGGTAGAAAGCATAATACAAATTTCACAGACAAATTTGTATTTAAGTCTGGAATAAAACATATTTCGTCCATAGCACTAAATTCACTTGTTTCAAATATAAGGCAATAAACATAATTCATTCATTAAAACATGTAATTTCATCATATTAAATCATTCACAAAACATATATTTTGTATTCAATAAAATCCATTCAAGACACTTTTTGTCTTCATATATTCAATGCGAGGAAAAGTGGACAACATAATATTTTTGTGAAACTATATACAGTGTTGCAATTTGTAATATTTACAATATATCTAAATACAATTCACTAGATAAACTCGGAGAAATATATTCTAAATTTTGCATTCATGCAAAGTGCCAAATTTGCATACAAACATAAGCAAAACAGAAAACACAAAACTTCACTCAGTGTTCAAGAAACATAATGTTACACTCTGTGCCTTAACAAACAAAAATCGTTCATAAAAGATCCTAAAATCTAAAACACTCACTCAAAAACAAATATTTATCAAAACCATGGACGGAGTTTGACGTGTAGGCATCTTTCACACAATCTAGTACAATTACAATTAGTCCCAAAATTATCAACACGAAGGATAGATGATTGGGGCTTTATGTCCTGTATCTATGCACTTGTTGGGCAACTAGGCGAAAGATGGTTGAAACAGCCGTCCAAAATGAGCCCAGAAGATCCAGCAAAAGCTGGATTCGAACCCTGGACCAGCGATTGGCAGCCCAGCACGCTACCTACCACTAGACCAACCCTCCCCTCATCAACACCGAAGGAGGGAGGTAATCATTTTAATTCTTAAATGGACTAACAATATTCTTTAATCATCTGTCAGTTGATATAGGGTGGAAAAATGTTCAGATTACCAAAAATTTCCAATCCTGATGTTTTTCTTAAATCAAGTGCTTTAAAAAACGTTGTGTTTCTGGGGTGTTTGATAATTTCAGGACTAAATGAATAGGGACACTAGGAGTAACTAATCTACCAAACATAGCTATTTCGCTACAGCACTACAAACAGATATATACCTATAAGGGGAGCCACGTCTTTTTGCTCAAGTGTGCACAAATTTTACGTGTTAGAACACTTCAATACTAAGATATTTTATGTTCACTTTACGGTCTTCATAACTTGTAAATAAGACATTATTCCTCAAATAATTGTCATTTTTCTACTTCTTCTATTACAAGTTTTAAGGCAATAATAATTGATTGCCTGTTATTATAACGAAATGGATAATACCTTCTTTTGGTTAATACTATGTCCATTGTATTAAAAGTTACAATTTATTAAATACTGAAAGAATAATTTATATTTTAAAAAGATTTTATTAAATAGTTCTCATGTTCAGGTGGCTCCCCCTATAGTTATTGCAACTATAAATAGAAACAAACAAAAGCAGCACACAAACAAACAAATCTATAAATAGAAACAATTTAAGTAGAGAACGCAAACATTTTGTGGTAATAAATAAATATTGTGCATTATAAATATATAAAATATAAATTAATAAATTATGTTACTACAAAACACCGATAATAATTTAACATAAAATTTTGAAATTATTCATATTTCAATTGAACACGTTAGGAATTGCAAAATACTTTGCGGTTAATTGTAAATAAATTAGGCAATATAAATATATTATATGTAGTATAAAATATCAAATAGAAAATTTACCATAAAATATTGGTATAAACGATGTAAATTTCCAATAAATCTTAAATTTTTTGAAGTCTTTCTTTCTTGGCATGGATACAAACTACAGTCATATTTGGCAAACATATTAATCGCAAGGTTTGTCATGTGTATTATATAATAGCTATGTTTGTGTAGTACACAATAGCCTTTGTAGAATATATTAAAGATATATTATTCTATGTACGTTTTATATTCTAAACATTCACACACTACTAAATCTAAATCACTTATTTGCGACAGTATTTTGAAAATTTTTGAATCAACAAAAATTTTATAATTTCTACTCTCACTCACTAAATACATTCTTTTTAAAAACACAGTAACTTTGGTCGGTGCTGCATTATGATAACAAACATAAAAATTATTTTATGTTTTTAGATATTTCATAAATCTACAGCGGAGCACCAAACACAATGGTCTACAATCGGAAATCAAAAAGCGATAGTTCATCTTTCTTACACATTGTTTTTCAACACAGAATATTCAGTATTTTTGCATTGAATAATCAGATATAACCTCCCAAGTTAATTTGATAGCATCATAAATTCATAACTACCATTTCTTATACAATGCATTCCCATTTTCAGTATTCCAGCACTCTTCGGGCAAAACAGAAAATCTACAAACTAAACTCAACTAGCTAGCTAACTAACTAAAATCTATTCAACTACTGTTTAGCAATCATTCAAAACAAAACAGTTTTCTGATAGAAGTCATAAACATTTTTCATCATTCACAAACATGGAATCATTATTCAAACAATAATTTCACATTTTTGCTTTCATTAAACAACAAAAGATGCAATCAGTATGGATAGTTAAGATATGTAATCACAAGATACATACATAAATTACATTGTACGTCAATTTTTAATAATATATTCACAAATGAAATGTTTGCAAAGTGTTATGTTTGGAAGTGGCAGTGTATGTAATGTCTTTACCCCTTCATAGGGGGCGTTTGAGCAAAGGCAGGCAACGGTGGTTTTGACGCTGTCCAATGACATGTTAGCATGACGAATATCTTACGTCTTGACGTGCGATGACTTAGCTTGATGTATGTGGCGTTACGTATTCAAGTGGGACGTTACGTCATGACGACCATGACGTTACGTAGATGTGTGTGATGTTACGTCATGTGGTCCGTGCTGTTACGTCTTGACAAAACATGACGTCTTGAAGTATGTTGCGCAACTTGTCCTGATGTAAGAGTTCTTGAAAACTGTGACGTCATGACTTAACATCCTGACTTCGGAATGTAGACATCAGGAGGTTACGTTTAGTGACGCTGCTGACATCATGACGAGGTTTGTGTTGACTGTACTTGTGACATCACAACAGGTGACGTCAAACCATAGATGTCGTGTTACTAAGTCGTATTAGTGCTGTGTTCTTGCGAATGAGTAGTGACGACACATCATTCATTTGTAGTATTTTGACGACGCTATTCGGAACACTGGTAGAGACTTTAATGAAGCCTTAATGAAGTCACTTTCTGTGAAGCTGATACTTGGCAGTGTGTAGTTGGACGGCATGATACCATGACGATGAGACTCCTGTGCAACTGATATCACTTTTGTTTCTTTTAGTGTCTTTATATAACATATATCATACTGAATCTTGTTAATATCATAATTACATAAAATTTCTAGTACTCTTAACCCATTTGTGATATCAGAAAACACTTTTGGAGCCCAAAATCATGATGAACACTGGAAAACATTCCATAGTGACCTTTCGACCTTGTTGACCTTATTTGACCTAGTTTCAAGGTCATCAGGGCAAAATCAGGTCATGACAAATTGTCATTGCAACAGTTTTGTAGGCCATGGAGGACCCTTTTATGATCAACGAGTTTCAGACAGATCAAGTCTTCGGAGTAGGGTCTTTCAGTCAGCCTATTTCTTTCACAAATCTGAGAAGTAGAGGGACAACCCATGTTTGGTTAACTGGGTCAGTATCAGATCTTCATAAGGCATAGGAAAAAGGCGAAGAGTATTGGACCCTGGCTTCCGTGAAAGATCTCAGAGAGGTTGTAGATCATTCGAAGTGATCTGCTATCGGACTCCAGAATCCAGACCAGGACTCAGAATCCATTCCGGATCAAGATTTAGTTCAATCGTAGATCACAGATCAGTTCCACTTTACTAAGAATCCATCTAGAATTGAATCCCTCAATTATCAAGATCTCCCGCAAATCTCAAGATCTCTGTTCCAACCCAAGATCATTGTTCGATCTCAAGATTTTCCCGCAATTCAAATCTTATCCGTAGATCTGCTCCACCTTGGGCTTGAGGATCTGTTTGCTGGATTTGGGAGGGAACTGCCTCCGGTGGTGACCGTGTTGTTGTTGCTGCTGCGCGTGGTGGCCTTGGGCGTGGACATATTGTTGTTCCATCTGTCCGTTTGTCTGTCCGTTGGTCTGTCCGTGCATGCGTTCGGCGGTAATCTCGGCTTCGAATCTGAAATGATGCAACCACAACAGGCTTGCTTAGATGGAAGTCAAGAAGAGACCCGCGCTTTGGACATTTTTTAATTCACACAAATAGTGAATCATTAATTTGATAAGTAGGCCTATAAATTTTGATTTTATCTATAAGAACAAGTTGCTTAGCTGGAATCTTTTAGGCAGTTTGATCGAATATTTATGATATACATGTTTGTATCTCTTGTGATATAATACTTGTCAAAAAAATTAATATATAAGTATCTGTTTGTTATAGTTTTGGTATAAGCAGTTGAAGTGTTATATTCCTGTCCACTGGGGGGCAGCACAGAGATTGTCACTTCTGCCCCCTGGTGTATAACACTATTGTTAGTTTTTACTGACAAATCGTCAATTCCGGATTCTGTTTACGATACTTCTAAAGTCAAAACTTTATCAATCTCCAGGGGAAAGTCAAATTCTGGGTTGTTAGGGAAAAAGTGTTAGAATTTCACACCAGCTACAACAACTAAGGAACACAGAGTGAGATCGTATTTGCGATTGTTTTCCTCGCTTCTATGCCATGTCGTGATTGCATCATTTCAAGAGTTCCGAGGGCTGAATTCCGCATAAATGATGGAAGACAACACACAACATGGACATAATTCGATTGAATTGCACACACATGGACTAGTAATTAGAAAATAACTATTAAATTCAAGTAACCAACCACCTTAAAGCTAAACAATTATGATTTCAAAATAACCCTTCAAATAATTTTTCGTATAAAAAACACCAAGTTAAGGTATTGTTTCAGTCCGAATAAAACCTCTTCAGTTTCGACAAACTGAAACACCATAACCAAATTCGGCAGTAATAACAGAAAGAACCAAACTCAGAAATTCAAAATGTTAAATAGTCAATACAGTGAAACTTGCTTAACGTGAACAACTTAATATTTACATATAATAGAGCAAAAAGCAGAACTATGACCACACATTTTCTTCACATGCTGGGTCCTACTGTAGGATTTCAAGTTGACAATAAAACATTAGATGTATAAAATTTCAGTTTTCACGTTAAGGAAGTTTCACTGTATGAAAAATATTAGTATCAAATCAAAATGATAGAAAGGAAACTCACTGTTTCTGCATCTCGGTCTGCTGCTGTTTGAAGGCGGCAATCTGGTTGCCAGGGATCATGGTCATGAGTTCCAGACTGTCCCGGATCTTGCACAGAATCTCATAATTTTCACGTCCTCTGATCTGCAACAATAATTCATAAATTCATTAATTTGTCGTACTATCAATAAATTCTGTGAAACTAAAAAAATGCAGAATACAACAGACAGGATGGTTTCTCTAACATTTGAAATTCTGTAAAATCTTTAACTTAGCACAAGAAATTCTGCAAAATCACCTATGATAGACTTGATAGAGAGGAGAGTCCATAGTTTATCTTAACACAAATGATCTAACTAAAGTGTAGCCCTCTATAATGGCATTGTTGCCTCTATTTAAAAACACTTACCACAACATTGAACACCTCATCATCACCGATCTTCCTCCTCTTCTGCACTGGCCCTACGGCTGTCACCTCCGTTCCGACGGCCATTTTGTTGTTAGACCTTTTCACTCCTTTGTTCGGGAGCTCTGCCTTCTCTTCGCCCTTCCTGTCTCTGCCTGGGCAAGCACAGATTCTCACTTCGACAGCCTGTCGGCCGAGGACTTGGTTACTGTAAAGATAAGGGTGTTTATTAGATTTGTTGCATTAACTAAAACTTCAAGATCTAACAACCTTGAAGATAAGAGAGAGAATGAATTAAAAGACACAGAGAACGGAATCCACTAACGTCCTTCAACATCAGTTTAGTCATTACTTCATTAAATATTAGTTTTAGAGCAGTAGAACTTTTTAGACTTAATGCATCTTCTTCGGTTACCAAAACACTTTCGATTTGGCAGAACACACTTTATTTCCAGCCATGTCATGCGATGCAACAGCTCTCCACTAGGTGGAAGCACATAGTGTAACACATGCATGTGCTGCCCTCTAGTGATAGTAAGACATTTGCAGAAGAATTTTTATTTTCCAAAATGGCATTGATTTGCTTGATAAATAGATAATCATAACTATCAAAATAAACAATTAGAAGTTAGATAAATTAACTTACTCATGCTCTAGGGTGAAAATAAGTTGAATCGGGCGTCTGTTCAATCCGCCAACACAGGAGGAGAAGCACATGAATTGGAAAAGGTTCGTCACCCACTGGGCTCCCGCTTGCGGGTGCTCATGTGGGATAATTACGGACTGACGACAACTGTACGGGTCTTCCATGTATTGGGCTAACTTGTGTTCACATCTGACCAAGTGTCCTGGGGCGGGGTGATCTGAAAGGGCAAATATAATGTCAATTTTCTTAATTTTTTGTTAATTTCAACATCAGGCAATATCTCAAGGAATAATGAGGGTTCTGTAAAAATAACTTCAAAAAGAGAAGATCTCAAGAAATGACATTCAATCATGTTTAACTAGAGATCTTCTAACATTGTAACTATCATTTCATGCCACCTTGATGCAAAGGATAGGAATAGTTGATTAATATTTTTAATAGTAAGATTATCATCTTACTTCTCTTAGTGTAGTTTTTCTATATTTATTAGTTTTTTATCCCTATCTTCACTGTTTTCTGTAAATCTGTAAATTATTTTGCGATATTCATAACAACACAAACAGGCTCACAGTAGCAAGTGGCTAAGTCAATATATATAAGGGCACATCTTGAAATTAAATTGATTTTGTATGCAAATATCACTCACTTTCATTGTGTTCTTTTGTGGTAGCGTGGTTGGGACACCTCTTCACCACCTCTTGAACATGCTCTGGCTTGATGTAAACGGGCATAGCTCTGATGATGGAGTTGGGGGGTGGGGTTTTACCAGTTTGGAACCTGACGGGACAAGTCGTTGCCATTCTGACGTAGAGCTTCCTAAGGTCTGGAGAATACTAAAAAACGAAGAAAAATTTATATTAGTTGATGTACAGACTTACAATTTCAGCATCAATAGTCACAAAACAAGCTCATATCATATAATAAATTACAAATATATATCTCAATTTAAAACAAGAATCCTAGGATTCAAAACTGCAAAAAAATAACACTTACCGTCCAGGTGGTAGACTTTGTTTCCTTAGATTGTTGTTGGAAGGAAATGTTAAAGTCAAACTCGCCAGGGTACGCAGTGCTGAAAATAGAAAATAAACTGACGTTACAAATCTGTAGACAATTTCAAACAAATAATTCATTACAGAACAAAAGAAATACCCAAAATTCATAAACGGTTAAACCAAAGACTCACTTGGATGGCACTGTCGGGGCAGGAGAATGCTGCAAATGAACCGGTGACATCTGGTGGAAAAAAGAAGAAATGAACATCAGTGGTGACCTCTTGTGTTAAAACAAACTAATTAAAATTGAAGAATACAATGATAACAAATGAGTTTCATACTAAATGCTTTTGTGACCACTTTCTTCTGACAAATATGAAAATGCTTCTGTTTCTACTTTCAACAATTTTATTAAAATGAAATTCTGTAAATGTTTTCACGATACATATTTTTCTAGACTTAATGACGTTTTGTTGGAGGCTGAAGTTACAGCTGTAACTTTTTTTGTTTCAGCCCAAAAAGATTCCTAAAGATCAGAAAATCGAAAGATTATTTACCAAGCTACAGGGTAGTGTCACAGGTGGGGTAAATATGATCAAAAACAGACCATTTTTGTTTGTTTAATCTATTGATGTATCATATAAACATTAGGAAAATAGTATTGTTTTGTTTTTATTTTATTTTACAAGCATGTGTCATTGTTGATTTTATAGGACTTCACTGAAAAGTCATTCGAGGGATAATTAGGAATCAAATAGCTTTTTTTATTGATAATCTCAGCATTACAGACAATTTAGAGACTAATATATTGACATAGAGCCGGTGCCAGTAAAAATATACCATTTCTGAGCATTTTTAACCATATGATCGGTAAGAAATACACAGAAATACAGTCAGCCAGTCGCCCAGTTTGTAATTAATGATTTGTTGCACTAATTGTTCAAAGAGTATTTTATGTGATGCAATTCCTGTATTGATCATAGAGCATGTAGACTATCTTCCAGAGAGTTGCCAGGGAAACAACAAAAAGAACAAAGCTCGATTTGATAAGTTGATGATAACAGAGAATGCACTATCAATACATTATTCCAGTGTGTTTATAGTGATGTGTAATTTGTTTGGTTCCGTTTAATCATGACCATTTTCACGAATAATTAATTTGATGGAATGTTGTGTTAAAGGTCAATGTTATCAGATGTCAATGGCCGTGGCGAAGACTTTTACTATTAGTTTGATTCAGTTGATTAAAGGGTGATTTGACATTTTCAGTAGCTGAATATTTAAACGCATTGATAATGCATTAATAATTAATTTTTATTGTACAAACTGTAGCTGTAATTTCCTGAATATTGTTACAAGTGATGACTGGTTGGCCACCACAAATTAGCTGCATGAGCGCAATTCTAAAACTTCATACAAGAAACTTGTTAAAAATTCAGAATTGGGGACTGATCGCAGATATTCATCAGATATTTATCAATCCCTGTCTGGGCAGATTCATTTTATTGATTCCGTTTAGAATTTAAGAATTTTCCATAATTTGCATAAATTATAAATGGCGCCAACAATACTGACATTAACCTTTGCCTCAGCCATTTTCAGGTGGGTGTCGGAGGCCATGGGCCACTTAACCTTATGGTAAAGCTACTTAACATTATAGTGAAGCTACTAGACACAATGGTTAAGCTAATCTTTGCTTTAATAGACAAAAAAAGTCACTAATACCAAAATAAAAGGTTGATTTATATCCTTTCTCTTTATTTTTACTCGACATTTCTGTTCCATGATTCTTCCCCATTAGCCCTAAATAAAAGGCTAAATCAGCCATTAAAATTAGTCATGAAATAGTCTTTATTTCCTTCCGCATGTCAACAGACAAATTCCTTAATTAGCTAACTATCATTTTTACCTTTATGGCTAAACAAAAGAAGTACAAAGAGTGTTTTATAAAAATTTGTGGGATAAAATTGAGGTAATTGACAGTCATGTATCATGTGCATTGAAGTCACATACTGCAAGAATTTGAAATAAATTTTTTATCAGTCTATGCATTGTTCGCCTATCTATCTGTCATGCATGTTTCTGCCTGTACCTCTTTTTATCTAACTAATTAAGCTGTAGACAATGAGAAAGCATTTGACAGTGGTGTTTAAACCATTTATATCATTCCAATTTAGTCGTTTTACTAGCTTTTCAATACTATATTATCATGCATCTTACAATTTACTTTTATTTGGCTAATTACCAATAGACAAAAAACTGATAGAAGAATTTTGAGTAGAATAATTTAACTGAAGTATTTTACATAGCTAAACAACATTTTTGACAGTCTACAAGCATGTGACCCAGTTGTTAGATTTGCATTCATTTTACAATCTTCACATGGTTGACACTAAGCATTTGACTCAGTAAAATCAATCAATCAATATATTGTATATTGTAAAAGATCAATACAAGGAAGTGAGCATTGTTCACATTTCTAAAGCTCCAATCTTTTGCATTGAGCCTTTGACAATGTATTAAGCACAGTATAGCACACTAAACATTGCTAAAGCCAAGACAAGCAAAAGAAATTAATGACTTGGAAGTCAAAGGGATTAGCCTGTCTAGCCCAGGTAATAAATTGGAATGCAGAACATTAAAATCGCCATTAATATCAACTACATTGACAATTTGTATGAAAATATATAGACCATGCACTTATAGAAAGATCATCTTTAACGACGTATTTAAGAACAAAGTCAATATATTCACAGACCATGTGAATGGTTATCTTAGTAAAATAATTGTGAAGCAGTAAATATATTCATTCAGTAAATATATAATATATTCATTCATTCATAAGGCTAAAATCTTCTAAATTAAAGTATAAAGGGAGGTAGATATATTTTTACGTCACAGACACTAACTGCAGAGCAAAATTTGATTTCTAATTCAACAAGAATCAAAATTCTTCTATTAATATTTACATGAAGTTTAAATTTCACATGATCTTATTGGTGTACTCTCAACTCAGGTGACAAAACAACAGCAATCAATTATGTGGGGCTTTCTCGAATGACATTACAATCAATGGGGATTTCAACAACGCAATCTAACTTTGGGGTGAAGTCAAATTGAAATTTCAATCAATTTCGGAATACAGTCAGAAAGGTAGAACACCGGGGACAAGCTTAGTTGGAAATCAAGTTGGGCTGTCGAATCGGGGCCTGTTAAATTAGGAGCAGTCAAATTGGTAGTCAAATTTAAAAGGGGTTTCAAAATGACTCGGGACAATAAAAACCCCTCAATGTCAAGTGCTTTGGATACTTAGTCAACACATTCACCCTTTTCTGAGTACGTTCAGTGCCAGTCGGTGGGCCTACTTTAACGTTGTCAAGGAGACCAAACATTGGTTGTTTGCTTAGCAATGCCTTTCATAGTTCTAGAATGTTTCTCCCAAATATTTTCCGATTATTTCTAAATTGGTCTCAAATTTGCACGGAAGAGCAATTTCCTATTCTCAATATTGTCTTTATTCAGAAGTTCTCTCAATTTCAATGTTGGAAATTATTTGTTGGTACATGGACGGACTTCTTGAAATTGATTTTTCCATGTTCCCACATTTTTTATTCAATCGTTTTTTAATTCAATCGTCAAAAGACAAAAGACAGAGGAACTTCATATTGTAAATGCCAAAAAAGCGAGGCCAGTATAATTGATAGTTTTATTGCTGGGACATGAACGATTTATATAATGTTTTTTTATCTTTTTCTTCTTAATTCAAATTTTCCAAGTTTTAGTGAGAGAATAGAGCACTCTTGAGACAAAAACAGTAGAAAGAGAAATAGATTATCAAGCAACATCAACATGTGACCAGATATCTATTTGTCACTCAAAGAAACTGCTCGGAGGCTAATAAATGAAAATTCTAAACCTACATTAACACACCACCCGTTTTCAACCAGTCTCACAATGCAACATGACATCAAGGCAGCAAACTTTACATGTTAAGCCCATTACATTTCAAGACCCCCTTTCAATTTCAACCTCCCTCCCCTCTCTTCCCCCCCCCTCAAAAATGCCTGGGGTTATTTCTTTGATCTTTACTTGGACAGGTGAGAGGATATTAAAGATCCATGTTTGGGCCCTGCGGTCCAATCAGGCCCCGTATTGAGCATAATTAAGGCAGTAACCTTGCGACACGCAGACTCAGCGGAGGACTGGTGCCACGAGGACTGCAATCTGGAATCGGACTGACACGGTCGAAATTGAGGAGTGAATCTGGATTTAGCTAAGAAAATTTCAAGAAAGAAATTAAGAAACAGAAGTAGCCCCCCCCCCACCCCCGCTTAGATATAGGTGTCTCTTGTAATGGCGCTACTCTCTCTTTTGAATTTGTATATTACTTGAACTATTAAAGTACTGAAGATCATTCGGACTGGATCCAGTCAAATTACCTTCGGATTACTACATCTCGGATTTTGTAATGTCCTATGTGATCTGACTCTCTGCGATAAACAAGAACTCTTGTCACCTGTTCGCTGTACACTATCTAGTCCATAAAACAATAGAATTGTTGCCATGGTAACCAATATACACATATATACATTTAGTCATTTACACGACCTCGTTAATTAAGAGTCTGGCTTGTCTAGCATCTTAATTATCAGGTGACATCCTCAGACTAGTCAAAAATATTACGCACTATATTTGTAATGAATCCATTGCTAATAGGACAGTAACATCTTGTGCAATGGCTAATTATCTAGAGCAATTATTACCAACTAATTATTATCTTTTGATCATCTTGTCAATAAAGTGCAGAAAAATAATTAGGTACTATGTAACTGACTAATGGATGAATAATATTCAAAATGATTAAGAAATATAGAATCATACAGTGTACAACTTTCATCACCAAGCAATAACTTCAATTCTGATTCTAAGTGCCAGAATCCTACATAAGAGGGCTGCACTTTAGTATTCTATACTATCCAGCACCTACTTAGGAACTTCCAAGCATACTCAGGGTTTGCTTTTTTCTGAATCAGATATTTGGGTTTCCCCGACACACAGCTGCGGAAAGTCTCCCAAAACCAAAATACCAATAATCTGGTGCTGGTCATTCTTCGAGAGAATGATAAAATTTGGTGACAAACCATCACCATGGCAACAAGAGAAAAGTAAGAGCATTGATGAATAATGAGAGTCGGGAAACCCCTTAGTAACTTGGTATTAAAACAAATACAGTTCAGACTTTACAACTTGACGATTGGAAAGAAGACAATTCAGATTTTAATTTTAAACTAAATTGTTGAAATATCCTTTGTTAAACATGCTCAAGCTTCCATAAAGACTTGATAAAGGCTTCAAAAAGCCATCGGGAGAAATACGATATATCTTATAAGTCAATCAGTTTGTAACAGATCCCGGGATATCGTGTTTAATCTCCAGTCAAGGCTGCAGAGACTATTAAATTCAGGTGGAACTCAGAAATGATAGAGCAAAACTTTAGATTTTAAAGTTGCAAGGCCTTGGCGGTATTAATACTACAAATATGATAGAACAATTAGCCACATCTTGCCAAGTCAAAGCATCAAAAAGGCCCGCATCCATTGGAAGTCGCTTGGAAAAATTATTGATTTGTAATTAAACTCATACGCTGCCAATCATAAATTTGACATGATTTTAAAACGCCATTTTCAAATTGAGTCGAGGCTCCGAGGAGGCACCTACAATTTTCTATTGAATCTTCTTGAATAGAAATGAATAGAAATGCAAGTCACATGACACGCATATTTCTTGATATGAAAATATAAAGTGGTCTGAACTTCATGAGTATGAATTTTCAAGTAGAAAAGTATATTATCATCAAAAGGTCTCAAAAGCCCATTTTACAGTTGACTAAACCATATTAAATCAATGTTAATACACTTCACAAGTTATCGAAAAATATATAGCAGTACTTTGAAGTTTGTCCGTCTCTAAATCTTGGATCTATCTATCTATGATCTATCTATCCAATCTGAGGGCATACATCAGGCAGTTCAACTTTACAAAATACCAGTAGGTCCTAAAGGCTAAGCCTTAAACTGTAACACATACATTAACTCATTCAGTGACCTGCACAGAACAGTCACAGCGCATTCACACTCAATCTGATGTGTTAATAGCATTTTAATTAATCACCAGGGGGCAGTAGCGGTCAGCGGTGACTCCTGGTGTAAATTATGGGAACAAGTTGGCGGCTAATCAAATTTTGATTGCAGAAAACGATATGTGTGTGATAAACAGCACATAATTACATGAAAATTAAAAGGCAGTGAAGGGCTTAATTGAAAACACCCTCTGAGGTCAAATGGGGTCAAATGATCAAGATATTTAAGCTGCACACAAGAGTTGTGGGGGGGCAGGATATTTTTGGATCCCAATTAACGAATGTAGGTCAATCGATGCAGGGAAAGTCTGGTGATTTTGTGTGGGTGTAAGAAAAGTAGTACAGTATAAAATATACAATTAATGTAGATGAAAATAAAGTTGATAAAAGTTGTAAGACAAATCTAGTTTGCATCCGAGAGAAATGCACAAGTTTGACTATTTGTCTCTTGTTAAGTGACTGAAGTTTAAATTTTTAAATTTTATACAAATTTTAATCATTGTGGGACAAAATTCTACTGTTTTATTCTTTATCAAGAAATCTATTATCAACCTATCAAATGATCAAATCTAAATTGGATTATTCCACCTTAAATACAAACATGTGTTACTAAATTCCTTTTACCCCCAGCTAAGTATTTAGTTACATGAGAGGCGATTGTATTCAATCGTAAGAAATTAAAGAGAATTAGCATTACTTTTTTGTCAACTTAAGACATTGTGTATTAACATTTTTACATTGTTCGGAATAGAAATTAATGAAATGACGCAAGTCTGGACAATTATAAAATACAATGCTTTCTAATTGTATGGTTAGCTTCTTTTTTTTGGATATAGAGTGGATACATGATTCCTTTAATTGTTGTTCACACAATGGTGAAAACAGTTACTTTAGAGCAAGTGAGTGAAATTTAATGTTTTAAATGGGAATCACTGTGATTCCCATTTAAAACATTAAATTTAGTTACAAAATGTATTTTGACCATTTCCCAATCTATGAACAGGTGATTTAACCTAACATGCATATCCTGTGCATTGCAGTGTGATCGCCAATACAATGGCAATAGTAAACCCTCATTAGCATAAATCGAAATACCAAAAGGGGTAAATTAGTTACAGGTCACCGTAATACATACACAGGGGGTAGAATAACAATTGAATAGGGTAATCAAGGCACAAGCGTGACACCCCCAGGGTTCTACAAAAGGGTATTTTACATACACCTCTGGTTACAGTCGAACAATTGTAACAATATATCAAATTCTAATACTTTGATCTTCTTTACAAACATTCCACCATTTGCAATGGTAAAAGAACGGGTAAAATTTGATAGGTCATGATGCATTCCTGATTTAGCAAAAAGTTTAAACATTTAATTCTATTTAACATAAAAAGGCTGTTAATTCAACGTAATTGTAATTCTGAAGATAGAATTTTGTTGTCTCTCTCCGTTTTTGAAAATCAAAGAGCTCTCTACGACTCTACCTACATTTTTACCTATTAGTTACCACATATCAGCCTGTGGACTATATTGGTTACCATAGCAACAATTTTCTGATAATCAATTTGGGTGAAAATAGAGGGAAATTAGTTATGAGAAGATAAATAAGGGGTTTATGTGATGACCCTGTTGATCAATAAAATGGATAAGATACGAAACAGCTGCTGTTTTAGTTAATCATAATGAAAAGTATTTCGGAATATTTCTTTCACCTTTTTGGTGATAGGGAAAGGGACTGGGTAGTAATACTTTCATTGTTGAAATTGAGGATAACTGACTATTGTCATGAAGTGCTTGCAGCTTCACATATATGCCTTCTAATTCCATTAGGATATAATAGAGGGCCCTCCAATGTCCTAATATATGTCTACTTATTATCTAAGAATTTATTTTATTCGGCAAAATTTTATCATGTAATTATCTGATTTAGAAAAATATGGAATTAACAGACCTGTCTTCTTTTTACCCGCATTTGAGTCACTTGGACATAATTTAATAATTAATTTGAATTACTGGAAACCATTCTTTTGGAATTGTTGAAAATGTGAAAAATTTTGTTACATAAAAGGTTTTAACACGCATTGCAATAAATTCCAGGTTTCATGCGACTGCGCATTTGACTCCGAAAATTGAACGGCACAAAAATCGCAAATGGACAAAGTTAAAAATAAGATTCTTTGCTAAAAATTAGCAACAAAATGGCTAAAAAGGAGCATTAGGTTAAAAAGATAACGAATTAGGACATTAGTTAATTTCCTGAGCATTTGAAATCCGACCAATAGCGTGCATTTGAACATGGAATATTTAACCTTGAAGAGTACAGAAGAGCCATGTGTCACCAGCCACAGAAAAAACTTAATACAACTAGTACGGAATAAAAATAACAAGCAGCGAATGCCATTAATAAGCATAAAGCACTTTAAAGCAGGTGGCACTGGAGGGTGTCTTAATTAATGCTTTGAAAGTGGGGAATGAGAGAGTTATATGTAAAAAAAGAAATAAAGCGAAAAATAGAGTCGGAGAGTAGAAAAAAAATTTTCAAAAGAAATATTTTCCTCTCAAGGTTGAAAAAATCTACCACACAAAATACCTTACAAATGATGTTACTAAATGATGTTATTTCACTTTGATCAAATTACTACAAAGACAGGATGATAGATCAAGAATTACACTTTGATCTAACCAACCAGTGCTGACCATATAATAATCTGTATGCGTACACAGAATTATTAGTTGGTGATGTAAGATGGGCAATTGATTGGATTGACTGATTCACATACATGTAACTGTTTCTGAGACTGTCTACAGGATGACCGTCAGGAGATAAGATAGATAAATAGATATGCAGATAGATAGATGGACAGATAGATAGATATAGACAGATAGATAGATAGATAGATGAGACAGCTAGACAGTTATATTGAATATCTATGGTAGATTCTATTATCAATTGTATATTCACATTTAAGTGTTGTATTTTTTTCTTTGTATTTACTTTGTGTACATTGTATTTACTTTGAATTGTCTTTTGTATTGTGCTGCTCTCTGTGGTGTATTTGACCTTAACACAAGGGGTCAGCACCCCCTGTCTAGTGGCTATTATTAGCCATTGTTAGAATTTGAATAGTGCCTTGTGGTGGCTAATTGATACTATGACAATTTGAGCAGTAAGTTCTTTTATATATTTTTCTTCATGGTTCAGTAAATCTGTCAGCTAGGGTTTTTATCAATTCATCGCCTATCTTTATAAATCTCAAGATCTTTTTCAGTTCAACTTCAAGATGGTCCTATACATCACTGAAATAGTCTGAAAACATTCTTCAAAAGGACTTAAAATGTTTTAGAAATGTTTGGAATAAGTCAAAAGACATTCAAACTTAATCCAATAGAAGTCAAGTGTGTATAAATCATAGAAGTTGTAAGATCTTCCGCGATTGCTGAATCCCTCATATTCATTCATCTCATATCAATAGAAGCACATAGTTTTCTTCAAATAAAAAGTTATTGGTTTGACAATTGAACAATCAAATGGATTGCTTGAAATAATAGGCTTCCAAAATCTACATCATTGCAACGTCAAAACGAACTTAAAAGAATAAAAATTTCATTGGAGAGGTTCTTTTTACGGAGAAACTCAAACCACCAAATCCAAAAATTCCGAAAAATAAATTATTTGATCAAGTATCGGTTGAAAATTGGCCTTCGAGCAATAAAGAGAAATCTAGGCATTTGAGCAGCTTGCCAATTAAGGCGAAAAAACCTTAAATGAACGCTCATTAAGAGTGTAAGATTACTGCTAAAACTAGGATCAGTTTCTTACCATAGCCCTTTTTTGTGTTATCAATATCTAAGGGTGCTTGGTTGATCATATATCACGATCGATCTCGTACCCTATCAGGTTTTATTGCTTAGCCATTACCAATAAATATAATGGGTTTCTACGACAATTTGTGGATTTGTAAATTTGGTTCTGGGCCATAGGGTTACCTGGTTATGAAGATATTTTGCTTCACAATGGAGGAGTTTTTTTCCTCCTCCCTTCAAATCATTATTGTGCATCGTGCCAATATACTAATCAATCAATTGTTGGCCATCAAATTGATTCATCAATCATTCAATTAGTCTAGCAATCAATCTACTGATTTTTCTATATATCTATCGGTGAATTTAATCAGTCAATCATTGTAGCCTATTAAAGTGTTGCTATTAATCAATTAATCGATCAATCAATCCATTGATCAATCTATCACTCAGTATCAGTCTATCAAATAATCAATCAATCTCCACCAATCTATGACAGATCAATCAATCATTCTAGCAGAAGCAGGCATTTCTATCAATCTATCTACCTCTCCATCTTTAATTCAATCAATGAAACTATATGATATATCCAATATAATCAACTATCAACTAACCAATAAAATCATTCCACTAAAAAGTTATCTAAATCAGTCAATCAGTGATCCCCTATAGAACTGCATTCTATCAATCTATATATCCCTCCCCCCAGGGCCTCAATAGGACCATATAACATACATCATTGTGACATCACAACATCACTACCAATCTACCTGTGTTCCTTTGATGTACAGTCAAAGCACCAGCCAAGGAGAGGCAAGTCTGTGAGACAATCAGTCTGCATTCAAATTCTCTTTTTCCTCCTAATGATCAAATTATATCATTGCCAACAACTTCATCATCATGTTCATGATTCCGTCCTTTCATAAAACTTCATTCCAATTATATAAGTTTCTTTTTTTATCATCCGCTGCTTTTTTATTTTCGTATATATACATATCGTACAGACATGTATATATATAAATTTCCATGTTTGTTGGTGGCTTCTTGCGTTTATTGTAATTTTAAAGATATTTTTTGTATTATTGTGACATTCATGTTATTTTACCCGATTACTTTGTTCTTTGAAGTATTTTCAGATTCAGGTATTGCTTTCGTATTTCTGTTCTGTGTTCTTTTTGCTTCCACACAATTTTTGTTTTGTTCAATTAATCTCAAATTTTCAATTCTTCTTTGCAGAAGCTTAGTGTTAAGGGCTATCAATGAAATAATGGAATATATATTTTTAAAAGTTCCTCAGTTCCTGAGCCAATTTTAAGAACTTACAGCAATGGGATACAAGGAAAGTTACTTTAAAAGCAGACTCTTAAAAGAAAGTCACTGAAAAAGTAGTACGCCAAAGTGTCTCAAAATCAGGTCATTTTTATCAAAAACAAAGGCAATTTAAAGGCAATGTCAATCAGTTGATAACAAAACCGAGTGCACAAATGCCACAAAGTCACCATACAGGCAGATTTGCCAAGTCCAACTTGGGACAAACAAGCGTACGACAAATAGCTATTAAAGCGGAAAATAAAGGACAAAATAAAAGCAGCTCATCCCAGACAGCTGCGGACTTATGGAGAGACGCTGATCTTTGCCAATATAGGGACATGCAGCCTCGAAGCCAAGTTTGTATTAGCAAATAAACAAACAAGCATTCAATGTGACTTTAATTGGCTTCGGTCGCAATGGAACTAATATGGATGAGACAGACATCGTCTGTACTTCATAATGACATCATTTATATAAGTTTACATGGCATACAACTATTGTATCATTAGACACAAGACTCAGAAACTAGGCAAAGGAGACCCGACCCCGCAAAGGATAAAGTTATAAATGGGCCACCAAACTTTTCTGCTGCTAGATCAATCTTTAATTTAGATCACATAATTATCAGATCACATACCTATTTTTCTTTTTTATAACCTTCTGCATCACTAAGGAATTGAACTACGAAAACCCAAGGGCTCGGAAGAACATATTCTTGATTATGGCAATAACAGGACCTGAGAAAACGTTGCCAAATAGCCTCTGATCCGTTTATACATACTCTCCGACATACTCCATAACCCTAACACCATAGTAACGCCTTCAATGCCTCGTTGCCAAGGCAACACACTTATTTAACAATAAATTGGATGCATCGAGTCATACAGTCGCGTACCTGAGCACCAGTTCACAAAAAAGTCTCTAAAAACTTTGCGTAAAACTGTCTAACAGTGAACATTCAGATATATGTTGCATAACACTTTAGAATTTTTGCTTACGCTTCCAAAAAGCGAAAAGATAAAAGTGAAACGTTGCAGCGTTCAAATATTGATTGCACTTTGGCAAGGGCAAAACGTCTTAAATCTACAAAAGGATTTTTCCGCAATTTGCTTTCTGTGCTCAATAAAGGAGCCATGCCAAACGCTAAACTTTTTAAAGAAGAACCTTTTTTATTATTTTTATTCAGTATTTTGCATTATTTCCTTAGCGTACCTCTAGACTGAGTATTAGTGAGTAAAGCTACATTTATATGTAAGTCTTAATGTATTTCTTGTATTAAATTCAATCTTTTGACTGCTTGTTGAAATAGGAACATTTTGAAAGGGATAAGAATTAACAAATTTTGGTACAAGATCTAAGAAAGTGGTCACAAACTCAGCCAATTAATTTGATAGTTATTCTCTACAATTTTAACCAGATATTTTAAAATATCTCAGACTTACCTGCTCGGCATACGGTGACGGCGCCGTGCTTGTAATATGATTCTGCGAATCCGGCGACATATTTGCCGCTGCCGGGATGATTGGGTTCAACTGAAAAACAAACAAAGTTGATCAAAAATTGCCGTTAAAGGAAGTGTGGCGCCCTCTGCAGGATTCAGGTGTAGCTGGGGATTTGAACCTGGAACCTAAGACTAAAAGTCATGATCTACCACTCATATTCTTATATCTTTTTTAGACACCTCCGCAAAACCTAAAACAAAAGCAAAAACAGGTGCATCCTTTATTGTTCGATGAATTGTGGATTATCAATACCAAACCAATCGACCAATATTATTACAGCAACTTTATTTCCCTGTTTTCCCCAGTTATCGAACTGAATGAGAATAACCACAAGTATCAATAAAATTGCAACATTAAAACAGAGACATTAAATTGTCAGAATTACCTAAATTCAGATAGATAGATAGATGGATGATAGATGAATAGATAGATAGATAGATAGATAGATCTGTCCAAAGGTAGACAGATAGGCAAGTAGACAGATAGATGGATAGGATAGACAGACATGAACGTAGATAGGTGGATAGATAAAGACAGACTTAAAGATAGAGATGATAGACAGGCAGAGATCTATAAGATAGAGAATATCACCTGTTAGAGGCATATATATATATCAATCAACCTTCATCAAAACTGGCTTACAAATAACAAGACTGATTACACAATAACAGCATATTGGTAATGTATTATTTTACAAAAAATACCCTAATTTCCCCAAGGGCAAGACAGGTGACAATTGCCATAGAAATAATAGATATAACAGCTTCATCAATTATCTATTGTACTAAATGTATAAGGAAACCTCAGAGGTATTAAAGGGTATTAAAGATACAAAAGGCCATTTTGTGTGTCTATCTGTCTTGAGTAAAAAATTAATTCTGCAACTAGTAATTCACTTATCTAATCAGAGAGGCATTTTCTTCGGTCAGGTATAGTATAGGCATATTACAGAAAATGCACCTGAACCCAATTTTTTAGTGGCATTCGTGATTTAGCGATTACTTGGCGTGGATGGGTTCTACCTCGGGGGTTAAATGGACTATCATATATTAATTTTGTCTGAGTCTCACCAATTCGGCGGAAGTTGACAATCATCTAAGCCTATCGTGATAGGGAATAAAGGCGCACAATCAAGGAACAACCGAAACCTGTGCTACCAAATGATACCGTGTGATACCAAGTATACAAGATTTATTGTTTACGATAAACCTTTGAACATTCGCTTTATGAACCTCCGGATTCTTCACTGATCTACCATCAATGGTCCTGAATGATATAACGACATTGCTATGTAATCTATGTAATGTAGTGTACATCAATATATGTGCGTTCACCACACTTGGGCCTAACTTTGAAAGCAGGTAGAGACCGTAGAGCCGGTGAACCTTAGGTGCACCATCCCCACTTGGGCAGACAGCATGGCAGCCAATACCAAGTGGAGTTCATGGATGCTAATATGCACAAGATCAGATGCCATTTGAGATAGGTTCAAGTCAAAATTACAGGTAAAACACCTGAAAGGAATAACATTATTTCATCATTTTTATGTATGGTCAAAAAATATATATCATCATCTGATCATATTTATGAGTGTTCGACAAAAATGGGGTCATAAATGTCAAATTTCAGAAAAAATAATGTTATCAATTATTTTATTGCTGAAAGGACAATTTTGTAATGACTAAATGACCGGTATGAACTACTAAATGTTGAGAAGGCACCAGTGTTAGGACGAGCAAGTATGTTTCTAAAGGTAGACAGATAGATAGAAAGATAGACAGCTTAAACTTAAGACAGACAGATAGATAGCTTGGTAGACAAACAGATAACCAGATAAATAGATAGATAGCTTCACTTTCAAGATAGATAGAAAGATAGCAAGATAGATAGACAGCTTAAACGTCCAGATAGATAGATAGATAGATAGATAGACAGCTTAAATTTAGAGATAGATAGCAGATAGACTACTTAAACTTCAACAATGTTCAACGATAGCAAAATTACTATTCCTTTCAATTTATTGTAATGTTGTTAAATGAGTAATCAAATTATTCATGAAATGACGTACATGTATAAATGCATACTAAATGGAATGCATTGCTGAAGAAATAGAACGTTAGAAAGACGTTTAGAAAATGACCTATATATAGTTGACCTAACATTTCTCCAAAAGCTGATGTCAGGACTATGCTACATATTAGTCATAGAGATAGGACAATCTTAACAAAAATACTTCTCTAGAAAATACAATAAATAGTCTGGGGTGAATATAGAGATAGCCAAATTGAGAAATAACATCTTTCTGTGTATCTCTGTATCTATCTATCTCTATATATCTGTGTTTCTGGATCTATCTATCTATCTATCTATCTATCTATCTATCTATCTATCTATCTATCTATCCTAGTCACATGTGCAGCCCTCAAAATCCAGTTCTTACTAACAAGCAACAGTGACATTGTGCACCTGTCCTTAACAATGCTTTAGGCAGGCCTATAAATCCCTGCTCGCATCACACCTGCAACACCAGCAGCATTGCTACCAGAGATAGCAGTGGGGGATTCCCAGTGTTAAGCTTCTGTCACAAATTCCCAACAGCATCAACTACAAAATTTTACAATGTCATGAAAATTCTACAAGATTTGTGATAGCACTTGGGACTTTTATTCTTAAATTAATAGTTGCTGATTGATTAATTGGAAGATTGGGAAACTGAACTGGTTGACTGAAGGATGCATAGACAGACAGCCAGCTAGACAGATAGATAGATAGACATTAACAGATAGATAGGTGGACAGTGACAAGTGCAAATTTTTTGACAAAGCAACCAGCAAAACAACCAACTGATGCACAAATAAACAATCAGTTGCCATGGCAACCAAGCGTTGCCATGGAAGTAGCCATGTCAACCATGAAATGTAAACACGTGAATGTAAACAATATTGAAGTCTATGACATGACAGCATAATTTTAAACAATGTGCAGAAAAATATGTAATTTTTTAATTAATTTAAACAAACCTTTCTGTTGGTAAATATGTATGTTCTTGTGTTAATTCTACGATCTGTGTCCTTCATTGTTTATATTATTAAAGCAAAAATGTCACAATGTTTTTTTTATAAACAAACTTTTTTTAAAATAATAAACTAAATGGAAACCATATCCATCGCAGCGTCTCGCAGGCTACTGAATTAATTTTTCCTTTTTTTTTCACCACTAACTTAAGCGTAACAGATAAATAAAGATGTATTTGCTAAATAGAAATCCCTGCATATAGACTGAAGCAATATATAAGACTGATAGCTCAAGTAAATCACAGATACTAAGGCTGGATCCCTTGGATCTGTTCTGCCTGCTGTCTACCACAGAACATGTCCAAACAAGCGCAAAAGGATCCAAACTTGGATCCTTGACATTGATTTATGCAAATTAGGACGTGTGTCACTGCCTTATATGGAGGTATACAGAAAGTTATGAACTTTTGCCAAAACCTCTAAGTTAAACCTCTAAACTAATGTCAGTTATGATCAATTTATCATTTAAGATTATTATAAAGATTATCACCCATATCAAAGGCCTATAATCATGGAAATACATTTATTAATACAATGTCTTCGCTTTGTCGCTATTCCCAAATTGAGCAGCACACATTACATTGAACACAACCTATATTTTTCAAAAATACCCGTATTTAGCAAAAACTAAAACTGCCACATATAATTCAAACTTAAGTTTAATTTAGGAAAAAAGTTTTAGTATTCTACACACTATGCTAATCATACTAATTCACAAACAAATTGTAAATCAAAACACCAGAGATGAAAAAAAAATTAGATTTGAAGGAAGTCAAGAAAATCATAAAATTATCAAAAGTTTCCTGAACTCTCACAAAACTAAGCCATAAATTAACTGACTAAAACATGTGTAATTAACAAGCAAAGACATGGCTCCAGATTTCTTTTAAAAAACCCCTATATTTATCTGAAAATATGCAGTGATTCCAAAATTGGGTGTGTGTGACAGACAAAATCAGAAGAGCTTAACAACATGTACCCATTTTAAAGAAAAGCCAAATCATTTTCATCAAATGTCTACAAATCTATGAATTAACTTTTAATGTTAGGTATCCCAATATTGCTCCAATCATCCACTGTACAACCTGTGCCATGCCTTATCATAGCTTGCATTTGCACATGTTGAAAGCATGGCATGCTTAACCTACTGTCTACCACTACACATGGCTTAATCTTGGAACTTGTACAGATGTGCAGACATGTTAAAACTTATTGCATAAATAGATAAATAAATACATAAATAAATAAATCAATCAATAAATAAACTTATTAAAGACTCACCCAGCTACAATATTTGTCTTCATCGTCCCATTCACAGTGCAACATGATGGCAGATTGAGTGTAGGACGGATCAATGGACGGAAAAGGTAGGACTAGTCAAAGGTGTAGCTAAGCTTCAAATGCACTGGGGCAACATGAAAACCCCCCTTAGTGGGTAAAACCAATTAGCTATCCACCCCCTGGCTTCCCAGTAGCTTGCACAGGTAACTAGGCAACACATTAATCTACACTTCTCCAAGCTCATTGGTCGAGCACGTGGCTGCCACGCCCACTCAAACCAACAGCCAATCAGAAGGCAGCTTGTGATTTTCATGCATATTCATTAGCCCCATGACGTTGTTGACATTGGCAACCACCCCACTGCTAGCACGTGCTCCCAGTCTCCAGCAGTTTGACACAGACTGTCGCCAAAAGAACACACAAGTTCTAAAAGAATGAAATAAATCCAAAAACTAATTCTTACTAAGTAAAAACTTAATTCTTTAAAGGCACACATACATTTTGAAGCACAAGATACTAAACAAATTCTAAATCACAGTTATAACAGCATTATCAGAGAGCTAACATTGTTCCTTGGTAAACATTTTAAAGAAGCAAAATCAAGAAAATTTATTGAAATTCCAAGTCATAAATATCAAAAGATTTGTATCCATGGTAACAGGTATGTAAGCAGTGCCTGGGACTGTTCTAGAAGTGCAACACATCTGAGATTGAGAAAATACATTAATTAGGTACTTAAGGCCTTTTAATATACCCCAAAATCTACTTAAAATAGGTCACCCCTTCAATTAAAGACTAGCAAAAAACACTTAATCATTCGACAATACATTCACCCGCTAAAAGGACTATACAGTCTGTAATTAAGACATTTGGAACTGGTCTTCTACCTTCCACTTAAAAGTTGAGAAAAAAAAACAACACAACAATTTTATAAGATAGATGACCACTTGACTTGAGATCCAAGACACTTAGATCTCATAGACTGGACTATAAATGATTGCAAATTAAAGATCATTAAACATATATCAGAATTTTAAGAAAATATCTTATTACACTCAATAGTATTTTACTTTAAAGTTTAGTTACACTGCCCAAATGGTAATATAGCACACTCAAAATTGGTTTAATTTGGAATTTTCTCCAGAGTAAGGGGCAGAAATATTATTTGTTAAGTTTAAACAAAACCTTCCAACATTGTCCCACACTGTCACACACTGTCACACACTGCGGTGACACAGAGAAACCTCACAAACATTGGTGGACAGTGGGGGAGTGCTGGGTGGGGTGGGCACCCTCAAAAATGTACTCATCAAATATTTAAGTATTTTGCTACCTTGAAATATGCATGATATGCGGTGACCAATAATGGTGACCAATGATTGACGTGGCCTTAATTAATGCTTGTCCAATCAATGACAATGATTACGGGGTAAACTGGGGTACACTGGGGTAAAATGGGATGGTTAAAATTGACATTACATATTTACACAGGAAATTGACAGAGGAAAACTCCAATAATTGTCACACGTCCTTTTAACCAAAAACAACAATTGACCACATTTTTTTCTATTGATCGAAACATGTAGGAAACTTGGGCCTCCTTTACCCTAGTAATAGTACAAGCAATTTGAGCATGTCTTCATAATGACCACACAATGGTCACCGCATTCAGCATGTGCAGAAAATGTTCCCCAGCAATTCTAGTATTTCTGAACTTTCCAGTACATTTTGCCAAATTGAGGGTGGCATGTTTTATTATTGACATAACAGTATTTTTACCTCCATTAAAAAGAAAGAAAAACCTTCAATAGGACAAGGTATGAAAAAACCCAGGTGTCATGTGCTTAACAAGCAATGACCTTGACATTTACCAAACTAGGTCAACATTAAATCTAGGTCAAAGTGGGGTCAAATTGGAATACTTCGCAACAAGCTGTCCACCTGCTATGAGCAGATGCATTGATGCAAAAAAAAGCTGATCATAGCAAATTAATAGTCTAATGGAGAAGATATATATTATAGACATTGTCAGACCATGTTAGACAGATCTATAGATGAAAAGACAGATAGAGAGATGCGTTTTACACAGGACCTCAGTGGGCTATATCGAAAATAGATAGAAGATAGATAGGAAGATAGCTAGAAAGATAGATAAATAGATAGGTAAATAATGGAACGAGCATGCACACTGCATAACTGTCATCCTGCTTTTATCAAAAATCCAAATCCCGAATTCCTACAGTAACTGCTGGTTTTCTGAACTACTTCTTCGTTATCGGCAAAACCACAAGCAACAAGAACGGAATATATCCGGTATCCGTGCAACTCAGTATGACGATGCAGCAGACTAGTACTGAGACTACTACTATCACAGTACTGCACAATATGTTTTCGTGATACCGCCTCACATCTTGTGATGATCGCCTGTAATATGCAATTAACACAGGGAGACAACTTGTGGACAAGAATAACCCATTAAGGTATCCACACCGGGGGCATGTGTGCAATGTTATTCAGGTAGCACTAGCCCAGGGCTGCTTAATAGGCCAAGACACAATAAAGGGGGTGAAATTGACACTGAACACTGCAGAGCATCATTGAGAGAGGTTGCAGCACTAATTGTTAATTAACAGCATTAAAAGAAGGGTCCTACAGTTCTTAAATTGGTCTTGATTAAGAACAGTTTTGTTTTGTAAAATGTCTTCATTATAATGAGCATCCAATCGTTACCAGATACCCAGTTTTGTTAATTGGCAAAAAAAAAAATAGAGAAATGTTCAGTTTTTACAACATTTTCCAAATCCTTTCACTAGAAAATCCTGTAAAGCTATCTTAAATGTAGTATTTCTTGGTGAATATCAATTCAATATTGAGATTTTACACACAATCATATTTACAACACATTCAAATGTCTATCTTTTAATGCCTATCTATTTTTTCTTATCTATTTATCTGTCTATTGATCTATAGCTGTTCTCTTAAACATTCATTAATAGTAGCAATTATACAAACTTTATAAAAGTTAGCAGACTTTTATCTCAACATGTTTATAGTTTCTTCCTCATTTCCGATGTTTATACCTGTAACCCGATACCTGTGCGCAGTTTAGTAATATCTTTTTTCCCAAAGAATACAAATTTTATACAAAGATTGAAATAATTCATGACCAAGCATGTTGTTCGGGTGATAAAAGATATCTGCTGTTCATTTAGCTGGAAATATTTTTATCATAATTTACGATCGATAATCCATGAGAATTATTATTAAAGAATCGCTAAAATTATTGATAAAAGACGTTTCAAAAGTACATAAGATTCCATAACAGGGCGATTTACTAAGAAAATGTATTGTCTTTAAAGAAGCAGATCAGTTATTATCATTACATAATCTTTAAATACTTGACTATTGACATGTTAACGATTAACGAGATCATATGAAGCATTTTAGGGGTTCAGTTTAATGTCAAATATGAGTGGCCTTTTTTAAATTGCAAAGTCTTGCCTTGATGTGATTGAGTCCATAGATTAGTTGATGATTCTTTTTCAAAATGTATGACTGATTCACATACTTAAACCAAATTTAAAGGGGGGGGTGTATGGGGTTGAAACTTTGATATTATCCTTAAATATGATCAATTTGAACAAATGGACAAATAAGTATTTATCGAAACATATTAATCTTAAGTTAAGGGTTAAACTCAGGCCACATACTTATAACGCCGTGCATTATAACTGACATTAACAATTAAACTGTCAAAATCTGAACTTAAATTGTCTACAATATTCTTCAATTCCTTAAAGATGACCTTAATCAATATGGAAAGACATCAATGGTCAAATTTAAATCAATAAGTCAGTTGACCAGGGATAGATCAGAGACAGATTTGTATGCAAATTATTCAAAATCATGTTCACGGTTCATTAAATTTGACCAAGATCATTATGAAGTGCTGTACACTACTACTACAGACATTTGAATAGATTCCAAATTCTAATATAATTGTCCATTAGTAATTCAGATACTTTAGTACACAGTATTTTGCATGGAATTTAAGCTGAATGGTATGACCTTCACCTGAATAGGTTAATTGGGGCAAATTCTCAAGGATGTTCAAGATAGCAAGATAGAAAGATAGACTGATAGATGGAGATAGATAGATAGATAAATAGATAGATACAGATAGAGCAATAAATGATTATTAGAAAGATGGTATATAAAGATTCATAAGATATACAGATAAATAGACAGATAGATGAACAGAGAGACAGATCAATATACAGATAGGCAGATAGATAGATAATATATACATTGATAGATTAAAGACTCTATAATGAGGAATTCAAGACTCAGCAAAAAGTTTCTAAATGATCCAAGCTGACGACTAAATCTTTAAAATCATTCTTTACAGAATACCAGGTTAGCATTACTTAATCAGCTAATCTCAGAGGTATGGTAATCGGATGACGTAATCCGTACATTTCTGGAAAGACCCAAATCCTTAAAATAACCACTTTATCCAGATCCTGATCAGCACTAATCTACTCTCTAATCTCTGCCCATTCTTTAATCTCTTCTTTAATCTAATCCGAATGATAAGTACTTTAATAGGAATTGAATCCTCGGGAATTTCAATTTCCATAACTTTACGTAAGACATTCCAGAAGAACACAGAACAGATTATGTGTAATATCTATCTATCTGTCTATCAGTCTATCTATCTATCTATCTATCTATTTATCTATCTATCTCAATTCATATAATCCCAAAATATTGTTTGAAACTCCCTAGCTACCTGATCTGCTAAAGAGTCCTCAAAACTTGATCGACTACCTAACATTTTTTATATTTTTTGAGTATTTATGTCTTCCGACACATTGTAGCATAGAAACATAATTTATTCGACTTACCAGTTCGTTTATCGTATCCTGATGGCCACCGGACTTAATGTGCATCTTTTCAACGTTCAGTTCGATTTGGCCGTCACTGGAATCATCGTACTCATAGTCAGTAATATCTTTGGCCGTTATGTGCGTGTAGTTTCTGAAATAAATAAATTTATTTCAATATTCAGTGCTTCTTAAATTAAAAATTATTAAACTAGTGCTAAAATATAATCTTGTACTTCAAGGAATAGACGGATGAGTGAGTAAGTTTGTGTTTTACTTCCCATCAGCACCAGTGTGGGCTATTTAGAGGCAAGAATAGATGGATGAATTCAAATAATTTAAAGAATATCAATGTTGCAAGTTCCTCAATGATCTATTCTTGACAAGTAGGTCGCTGGTATAGCATTGAATTGTATTGGTTACATTTGCAACATGAGTTAAAATATAGCACAATTTGAAAATACTAGATTCATCCTAAAATCATAAATAAAATATATAACAAAACATAATCTACATTAGGATTTTTTTTGTAATATATATGTACAACATTGAGTCGGCTGTGAGCAATGTATTGTAATAAGTATTTCATCTGAAATTATCATCATACCCTTAATTCATGGATGCTTTACGCTACTCCTCGCAAACTACTCAATGCCCACAACTAAAAATTTGCAAGCAACACTATTTCACGTCTTACAACAACCATAAATGGGTGTCGTTTCTCAAACTGTTCATATTATACCAGTGCACTTATTAGTCATTTATGCACGACTATCAATCTTCTCTAATGTAGTAATAGTTGTTCTGTTTTCCCTGGACTCTTACTCTCATTACACCTATTATCACGGGTACTATGCTAGTATTATATAGATAGTGGATGGTGAGGAGACCAATATTGAGTTTTATTGGCCGAAGCAGTAATATTGGTCGAGGCCGTAGGCCGAGACCAATATTACCTGCTAAGGCCAATAAAACTCAATATTGGTCGACTCAACATCCACTATTTGTTATATTCTGCACCAAAATTTTCAGACTTTTACATATTTGTAAAATAATGTTTTTTTCTAAAAATATTTATTTTTTTTATATGAAATATACTTAATTTTTCCCATTATTTACAATGAGCATATTTATAAAATGATAGATTGACATTTCAAGAAGTTGGATTTCCTCCTACCCAGGTCCTCCCTTAAGTAATAGGCAATTAAGTGCATAGTTGCTGCTGAGAACATAGGGGCACACCAATATCACTCTCCACACACCAATAACACTTTTAAGACACCAATATCGTTATTTATTGGCTTGTCATGTGACTGATCTCCTGGTACATGATTGGCCTTAAAATTTTGATGCAGAATATTATAAAATAGACGTACCCAGCTTCCGTAATATCCGATATGTTCTTCCAGATGAAGTCCATCGTCTCCTGGGACATGAGTCCCTTGGAGGATACGGACTCCTGCGACATGCTTCCGTATTTTACCGGTCCGAGGATTTCTGGCACACTGCAAAATGAAGAGAAGTTTATTAATTATCTTGAAGGTATTATGTTAGTAAGGGTTGCATGATGCGTTTTGATTTCGCTGGTAAGTTCTGCTGTTGGCAAAAGTTGAAAAAGTTTGTTAATTCTACCAACTGACAACCAACAGTACCTGGTGCAAATCTTCCACAAAGAGCTTTGTTAGCAAGTATGGGCTCTTTCCTTGGCCTCAACATAAACTCCAAAGAAAAAGAGCTTAGGAAATAACATGCAACCTGAAACTATTAATGTGACTTTATATTTAAAAAGAACTCCAAATCATGACCTATCAAAGTCTATAAAGTTCTGTCAAATACACATGCCGCAGTAAATATGTATGTATGTATGTATATATATATTATAACAAGCAATCAGTCCAATTTGTCCAATATAAATCAACACATCATCAGTAATACCATTCTATAATCATCCTTCACTTATCAGAAGTTCGGTGAAATTGTAGTTCCAAAACTCCCACAAGGTGACAGCAGGAGGCAGTCATATTGATTATTTAGGAAATTTTCTTTTTGGGAAAAAACCACTGATTATTTTATTGATAATTTGATGATTCACAAATAATACTGGGATTCTTTGCTTATTTAAGCAGTACTAAACCCAGTTTATAAAATAAAACAGAAGAAAATATACCAACAAACATTTAAATTTGACAACTATAACACTAAATTTGCCACATTCAATATTTTATGATTCTTAAACTTCATGTACTACTAGATGGATATTGGTAATTATCTAAAATTTCACAAACTTACCCAAAATAAAAAGGATCGCTATTAACACTACTTAGCATCATGATGAATTATTTTCGATGTAGCAATTCTTTTTGTAAATGACCTATTTTTGAGCCATAATGTTACTAATTAAATAATCCAATCCATCATTATTAATAAATTAATAAATTATCAAAATGAGGTCACAAATGAATTGATAAAACATCAACTTGTTACTCATGTGCTGATAATACGTCAGAATGATGTAATTCACAATAAATAAATGTAAGTAATTTTGTAAAATCCTATGTTCAACAAAATCAACTAAAAGAAGTAGAACACTACAGGTGAGATACAGATGAACACTAACAGGCATTTTGCAAAACTTGAGTTTAAAAGATCCAAATACCAATTTGCCCCCCCCCCCCAATAAGGCAGCACAGGCAGCGTTCCATATCATTGGGCATAAAGAAATACACATTGCATTGCAAGGGGGGGGGGTGCCATAAAATTTGGAGAAGGGGGGGGGGGTTACAAAAGTGCAGTGCACATGAAACTAATAAATACTGAAGAAATACTAGAATTACCACACAAAAGCTGGTATACCCTACCCTAGAATATTGATCCAAATCCAGTTCTATTCATAATTTATTCTATGACATGTTTAAAAGAAAATTATCTACATCAAAACTTGGGAGGGTATATTTATGCAATATATATTCATTAATTTATGCAATTATATTTAAAAACATTCTCCAATTTTTCTTTACTTTTAATATCTTCTTCCCACAGTTGTCATTATCAATTATCCAATTAAAGCAGACTTCTTAAGTAACCTGTGTGATGATAGGTTGATTGATCAAACTCATTAGCATGACGTCATTTGCACTGGATCCTATGAGCAAACTGATTGCTGATTGGTTGATTGATTGCAGCTCATTTGCATGACGTTGCTTACTGATGTTTACCAAGTATCAAGGATAAATAAAGTTGTAAGAAGTCTGTTAATAGATTGTGATCATGCTAACTTCTAATTATTACAAATCCTCAATTTATGAGTCTGTAAGTTTACACTGAAATATATTTATTACTTTCAACATTAATTTTACAGCTTGTCAAGTTCCTTTTCTGTAGTTTTTTTTCTCTACTTTTTAAAGATTGTTACTTAATTATTTCCAGAAATAAATGTATCCAATAACACCGTAGTAATTTGAAGCCGGTGCCAAACTGATCAATCCCAGGCATGGGAAAGTCTGCAGGGATTGAGCCAACGAAATGAGCCGATTAAATTGTTACTTTTTCTCCAATTGAACATTATCCACAAAAAGCAGATCCATGGCTAACAATGTCTCAGAAATTCAGGTTAAATAGCTTAAATTTACTTGCAACAAAAAAGCTACAATCATACAAGACTTAGAATTATCTAAAAAAAAATAATTAAAAAATGTTAAATTTATCTTTCATTTCTTACCAGTGTGAAGGTGACGGAATGGCAGCATAACTCAACATACATTCAGCCATTCTGATTGAATTTAATTTTCACTTAATTAACTAAATTGCTAATTAGTATCCAATCAGATGTGAATAGATTTATCCTTATCCAAATTTATCAATTCTGAGTCCAATTAATGTCACTTGGATATATGTCAAATTGATGCCAACAGGTATTCCAATGCTAGTATATTCCAAAGTAAGTCAGATATCCTATATTACTCCAATGTGTTCTGAGTGAGTGCAAAATGCCAAATGAAAGCTCAAGTGCTTATGGCAGTACTAGACTAGTAAGGTATTTATAAGCCTATTAACAATACAATAGACTACAACACAATTGAAGTACAAAGGATTAAAGGACCAAGTATAGACAGCATGATCCACTTTTTGTCTAAATTGCCATTTACAAGAAACTTGTGATGCCAATTGCAATTAGGATAGCCTAGGTCCTTAGAGTCCATATTCTGACAGTATCTTCAATTGCAATTAGCCATAACTATCAGCAACATACCAATTGTAAGCAAGCTGCTTCTCTGAAACCAATGAAGCCACCAGGGTAATCACAAGAGCAAGAGGATGCTGCAGCAATTAATTGCACTTCCACTAAAACTGATTGCAATCAAGGAATTTAAAGATTTGGACCTATCTCATTGCAATTAAGCCAAACTGATTAAGAATGCTGTGAAGATGCCAAAATGATCCAGACTATAAGATGTCATTAATTGTGATTGAAAGTGATCCAAAATAAAAGCACAGAAGGTTATAGATAGATAGCATAGACATACAGCACACCTAATTACTGCAAACTATTTTTTCAAATTTTCAGTTGATGTGAAACAATAGTGAAAAAAAGTCATGCCAGAATCATAATTCTTTTATCATGTTTATCTAATGAATGTTCATGAAGCTGCAAATACATAAATCAATTTAAACAGCCAACTTGACATCTGAGTGCTGAGGCATGATAGCAGTACACAGCACTAACTAAGCAAATTTTATTAAACTGTTAACAATTACCCAAAGTACTTTCATCAAGAATGTAGACTTGGAAGTATATTGGATGTTATGTGATATAATCAAATTACCTGAAGTAGGCCGAAAACTAAATTCACATGGGAACACCAAAAAAACACAGATTCTATTAAAATTCAGCTAATTTTGGATCTCGAAAATATTCCAGTTTCCACCCACGCCAACTAAATGATCCATACATCCACACAGCAAGATCCAACTATAGCGAACTGATATACCAGGATCTAATTGATATACTATTACCAAATTGATACCTAGAATTAATTGACTTATATTTTAGGTGGAGTACAGTGAGAATTTGTTGTTTGGCCAAAAGCTGAATTAACCCCTGCCTCATCAAGGGGTGAAAAGTCATTTAACCCCATGGGGGTAATATTACAACTAATCAAGACCTCAGCATTGCTTAGTTACCAACTGAGTCCCTAGCAACATTAACTTGTGTCGGCAATTAATATCATACTTTTAAAAAGCCTCAATAAAAATATAAGTTTGACTTAAAAAATAAATTAAGTCGAAAATATTCATAATTTATTTATTTTCACTTAATACTAAACTATTATATGAACGATGGCAATATCATCATTGCTCTAACAGCTGCAATATCAATACTATCATTCCTTGGACAATTGTTAAAGTCCAAAAAACACCTTACAAAAAATCAAGATCCCACACATGATGCAAAATGTGCACAATGTCGCAGACTCCTCTCAGAGTCACTCTCATCTCATCAATCAACATCCGAAAGTGAAAAGCAAATTCATCATAATAATATCATATATATCAGCACCCCCCCCTAAAAAAAAAAACCAAAAAAAAAAAAAAACCGGAAAAATAAAAAACTTACCCCAAATCAAACATATCTGAGCAAGGCATTCTTGTTTCTGTTGAATTGATATTCCAACTGAACTGGAATCTTGTACTTGGAACTTGAGACTCTACTTGAACTTGAGAATGTACTTGAACTTGATGACTGTACTTGAACTTGAGACTGTACTTGTGCTTGAGACTACTTGGAATGTATGTGATACCAGCAAAAAAGTAAGTTTCAGTAACTCCTCTTGAAATCCAGTTACCAATATGAGATGCTGGTACAATATGGATCTCAGAAGTAAGGTCCTGCTATATATACATGTAGGGACATACATGATTGACCTCATTTGCATATATTTCACCCCTCATTTGCATATGACACCCAAATATGGGGGTGATAGACTTCACAAGTGCTGCTAAGCTCGTTGTGGGTCAGTTGTGGGGTTATAGGTGCAAAGAGGGGGAGGGTGGGGGGTCAAAAACATAATATATCAACACACAATAAAAGTATATCACCCCTAAATGCAGAGTCTTTTAACAGTTTGAAGTCAGTGTACCCCTCCTTAGTCTGTCAGGACTAAGAGTACTTAGTTATGCAACACTGATTTGAGGGGGGGGGGTAGGATCCCACAGTATCCCATTGAAGTACAGAGCCATGGGCTATTGACAGTGGACCAATATTGGCCAATAACAACAATAGATTTAACAGATCTCTGCTGGGATCTAAGCCATCTATAAATCTTAAAACATAAGATAAAAGCAGAGAGATCAGTTAGTCTATAAAGTCACTGTGGGGTATCTATATGGATCTTTCATACTTCTTTTATACTTTGACCATGCTAAATATATAGAATTTCTAGAAGGTATATCTTTCAAGTAACTCAATCAAAGACTGTATACTATCTAAATGATAAGGTAAAAGAGATTAACCTTCAGAGAGGACAGATTAACCCTCCCCCAAAACAGATTAGAATGGAAGAAATAGATTAATCTACAGGTGTTCACATTATGTGACATTAAACATTTGGTAAATAGTCCAATAAAATTAAAATAGACCATTTTAAAATTAACTTAAAAGGCAAAACTTAATCTCATAAATCTTCAAATGTTTAGCAAAGTAAGAGATGCACTAGCTTAACATAGCATGGTTCCATTTAGAATGAAATAGTTCTCTAAGATCAAATAGATCTACATAATAGATCCACCATATTGGATCTTTTTAGTTCTATTGGATTCTGAGATCTTAGAAATGTGAAAGAAATACTTGGAGAACAGTATATCTATGATGGCTTAACATGCTTAGGCAATTAAGTTAAGTAATATGGCAAATACTTGTTCACTACTATTGCATTAACGATGTCATCAACTGACACAAATAATTTATTAATGTGATGAAGTTATCAAAATATATATTTCTTATTTGTATATTACTGGTCACCCAATGGCTGCACTTTTCTATCTGTGCATTCTGCCTTTCTGTCTGTCCATCTAATCAGTCTATCAATCAATCAATACATCAATCATAACCATAATCAATCAATCAATCAATCAATCTATCTATCAATCAATCTATCAATCAATCAATCAATCAATCAATCAATCAATCTATCTATCTATCTAGCTAGCTATCTATCTATCCATCTATCTATGTATCTATCTATCTATCTCTATCCTGTATCTACCCAGTATCTAACCAGTATCTACCTCCATGATTGATTTCTACCAGACAGCTTTAATACCCATCTATCCATTCGACTAGGAACTACTTCATATTAATGAAATTTATCTATACATTCAACTGCTTCATACACCATGTACACTGAGCAGTTGGCATACTAATGAAAGAATTGAGCAAAACCACTAATCATCTAAGGTACATTAGCAGAACTGTCCTTGTGTCCAGTGCCTCATGAACTTATCATGCTATACAGTGCTCAAAGAGTTGACTCTAAGGTCAATAGGGATTGAATTACCATGATTTAGAGGAGCACGGTGTCATTATATTGAACCAGAAGGTCAATTTTAATAATTTCATAAGCAGAGTACACCCTAATAAGCTTCAAATGTACATTGTATATGACAAACAGTACTTCCCATCTGTCAACCTACCTCCCAGCCTGCATCAAGCTTGCCCTCAGCTGCCTAACAATGATCAGCTAGTTATGTTTTAACTGTTTTAGGGGAATCCCCCACCCTCCAGCTGCTCCAAAAGAAAAAGAAAAAAAAATTCCCTCCACCAACGTTACTCAAACGTTTAGAAGTTAAGATACACAAAGGAATACCATTTTCACTCAAATACACTTATGGTACACCTCCAAATTTGCAGACTATCAATAGACTTCCATCACTTTGAATTAATGAATTTGCATATAATCCAAAACTTATAAATATCAGTCCACACCAGTTTGTAGAATTGCTAGGAATTTGCTACAATATTTCAATTGCAGTGTCAAATTTACAACATATTTTTAACAGTAAATTGACATATTTTTAACAGTAAATTGACAGTAATATTGACAAATTTACAACATATTTTTAACAGTAAATGAATTGGCCATACAGAATTATATGGTCTTGAAGGAAGAAAGAAATATAACATACTACAGCTTCTAATAGACACAATTAATGTCCCTCATACACCCAAAAGATTCCTCAGTTGGTAGCCTACAATTTATATTTATTAGTACTTTTCTCTTGGATATCAAGAACATAATAAACAACTTTAGAAACAAACTTATGTAAAGAGCTTGTGGTTACCCGTTATCAACTCATTCATACTTTTGCCATCTTTTCTTTTTATATTTTTCAAGTCAAAGTGGTATATTTTGTGGTTCTTAGGTTACAACAACAGGTTGCCATGTCAACTTGAGTAAACAATAGTAAGCCCTTGACACCCCTGAATACACATGGCAGGATTGATATGTCACTTCTGAGTGAATGGACAAACATCTTAGAATATAGAACCCTAAAAGTTTTTAGCAGATGCTTGACATACGTATTTTATCATCCTCCCATGCAGGGTGATATTTTATATGAGAAGGTACATGTGTAATGCACGGACAAATTTGACACAGAAGACCAATTTTGGACAGCAGTTTCAGTAATTCTTGGCCTTACTGGAGTCATCAGCAATTTGCTGTGTCCTCCTCCTGTCCTAAGAGCCTACCAAGAGCAAAAATACAGGACATAAAGCCCAAATTACTCCATACATCTCCACACAAAATGGTGATTTAATTAATGTCATATCAATATCAGTTGACTCACAATTGTCCCACCACTTTTGGACCACGTTCAGCGCCATACCCAACTCCTCGCCCACCATGCCCAAATTTGGGGTAAAAAAGCAAAATAATCATTAAATAAAGGGCTTCACTTCAGAAAAGTGCCCTTCAAATATGAAAAGTGCCCGCCTTTTCAGAATTTGTGCATGCCCAAATGAAATTCTTACTGGAACACTGACCACCTATTATAAGATGGATGGATGAATGTTGGGGCTTTTTGTTATGCATCTATCTGCAATGGAAGCTACTAGGACAGGCAGAGGACACAACAATGAGGCGAAGGATGATTAAAACAGCCGTCCAACATAGACCCAGTGACCCGGCAAGAGCAGGATTCGAACCCTGGACCAAGCGATCAGCAAGCCAACACACTAACTTAAATGTAAACAGAACTTAATTAAAATAGAAAATACTTAGCATCTAAAAACCAACATCATCTAATAAACTATTATACTCAACCTTTTCATTAAGCCATAAACTGACCTTTTAAGATTTATCCTTTAAAGTGCTTTAAACACTAAAAAAACACACTTGCGTACTCTATGGAACTCCAAAGGTAAATGAACTTGTAAATAACCCTCCCTTTTACCCCCAAGAATATTTGGGGTTTTTTACCTTCCAGCGTGTTCCAAGCTGACATCATGCCAAAAAGTTCCAAAAAGTAGTTCGGCATGGCTGCTGCATGCCCTAACTTTCATCTTTTTTAGAATTTTGCTACTTTTCTGTCTTTTTAAGATGTTTTTTGTATAATATATCATTTTAGTTATTATGAGGACGCAAGACACATTATGTGTACCATTTGAAGTCTTGACGAGCAAATTTTGCAATTTATCTGTCACTTTAAAAATTAAAATAAATTTTTGGAATTTTTCTTACATTTTAAAAGTATTTGGACGCTCACTGTTCATGTCAACCCTTAATTATATCCTGAGAAATACAAAATATATTTCGGATGTCACAAGCACTACCAAATCATATTCATATAGTATTCATTGTGTTTTATGAAAGTTATAAAATATGATCTTACTCTCTGAAGCCGTGCACGAGGAATCACCCAATCCCAGTAATTAGTTTTATATTAAATTGAAAGGATGATTGGGCCTTTATGTCCTGTATTTATCAAATCATGCATTGGGCAGACTAAATACTGGTAATTAGGAAATGAGGACACAGCAATGAGGCAAAGGATGGATGGATGATAAGGGCTTTACATCCAGTATCTACGCATTTGATAGGCTAATCACAAGAGGAGGACACGGCAATGAAGCAAAAGATGATTGAAACATAGGTCCAAGTTACCTGGCAAGAGCTTGATTCGAATCTGGGACCCAGTATTTAGCAGCGCAGTACACTACCACTGAACTAACACTCCCCAAAAGAGGCAAAGGAATAAAAAGATGATTGAAACTGCTGTCCATCATAGGTCCAGCTGACAGGTGACCCAAGCAGAGCTGGGATTGAACCTGGGAATTAGGACTGAAAGCTAAGACCTCTACCAACTGGATGGATGGATGATTGGGGCTTTATATCCTGTACTTATGCACTTGGTAGTATATTAGAACAGGAGGATATCGCAATGACATTAAGGATTGAAACAGACACCCCCCCCCCTTCCTCTACCAATTGAGATTGTAACTTTATTGAAATTTCATAAATTCCCTCTTTACCTCTCTATCACAAAAGCTAGCACCAGAAGCTGAAATCTGGAAGCAAATAGGTGACATCATGTCAACAGACTGCGTTACCCAATGCCCATATTTGGAATTGTGGAATAAAAGGGTGGCTAGTGAGCATCAAATTACACTTTTTTACAAAGACCCCTTTCCATATCCCACATCTGTGTTGCTTGAATGCTGTGAACGGTCATTTAAGCATACATCCTTTTTGCTAACATCTTATTACTATGGACTTTCACCCTTTTTCAAGACTTTTGAGTTTTGTGAAGGGGGAGGGGGGATGGGTTGTTGCAGGGGGGGGGTATTGGTTGTGAAGGGGAGGGGTAAATGTTATCCCCCAAGGGTGGGGCACAAGCCATTCTTACAGAGAATCAATTTAATTACAGGTTAGGGTGATATTGTCACCTCTGAAATCTCTTAATTACAGGGCTACTGTATATAATAATAACACTATCAAATCTTAAGTATTTTACTGTTTTATAAATGATCCAGTATTGTTAACTTATCATTCTCTCTAAACTGATTAATAGCATAATTAGCACAATTAACTCATTTGTATGATTTACAATTAACTTATTTGCACAACTATGTCTGTATAATAATACGGCATAAGACTTGTTTATAGGGTGGGAAGTAAGTAATATATAGATCTATGACAATTAGATAATTATAGGGTTACTAGCTAATTTAGTGGGTAGGGCAGGTAGATCCAAAAATTGTTAAGGTCATTGTTTATTTTATGGCCATTCATTTTAACCCAGTGGCTGTCATAGTATTTGTGCTAATTGTAAAATTAATAGCTTACAAGTTTAGAGGTGCAATAATGAGTAAACTTATCACAGATTTATGCCACAGCGTTAAAATGGCAGCACAGTAACAATTTTAGGCATCACACACATGTATATTAGGGGGCCACCATTTTGATCTTGGGGGGGGGGGGGTTTTTGGTGAACAAAATAAATTCTTTTTGGGCAGTGTTGAAATAAATAATCTCTGGAGGGGCACTGCTTAATAAGGCGTTGCTTGATTTGGGAATATTCGGGGACTTCACATGCTTGCAATAAATTATCAGGGCCGGCGTTGCCATGAAATAAATAATTTCCAGCCAAGGAAAACTCCAAGCCCCCCCCGATCATTAAATGGTAATCAATATGTTATAGCAGATATATATGAATGAAAATAATCTAGGATACATTATATTTGTCCAGGCCCATGCTTTGTAACGCAGGATCTCAGCTGTTGCTTACCTGACTTGCCTGAAACTCTGCCAGACATTCTAAATGTGTTTGATCTGTGTTTTGCCACCTCATAAGCGTGATGTGACCGTTTCCTCTGCTTTAACAACCCTTTTTATAAAATAACAGGCATGTGAATGTTTGAAGGATAAATCCCACATACTGCTGTATTGAACCTCACTTTGGCCCAGCCCCATGACGACGTCGTATGAACTGCATGACGTTATGTCACTTGACCAGCTATGATCCATAAGTTTCACTTCTCAGAAATATGTCAGGTACACCGGGCTAATCATAAAGCGTTCTACTTGAGGGTAAGCATTCTTCTTGAGTTGTGGACCCATTCTTAAAGAGGATATGAGTGAACGTGTTCTTTTGGAGTTATAGAAAATCATTTGTGAGAACAGTGACTGACCTGCAAGCTCCTGCACTGCTTTGTGTGGTTGTAATCTTTGAAAATTGAAATTTTATCATTGCAAGGATGGCACACAAGCCATGAACTACCTTTCTGTCACTCCATGCATGCAGTGTGTATGTATCGCAGAAATAGTCATATTTATATTTTAAAAAATAGCTAGATTTATGAGAGCCACTCAATAAGAACATAAGAAGGTTTGTGATTATCCCACCTGAGACATATATAATTACAAAAGAAAACATTCAATTTATGCAAAATAGTGGCAGAAACAACAATAGAAAACACAAGCAAGCAACACATCAGTATGCCACTGAGATATAGAGTAGGCCTATATTTATCAAACAAATATGGTAAGCCAGTGGCATTGCGTAACACACGGAGCCTCTTATGAAAGTGGTTCAAGGTCCAATACTCATCAGTTGGGTGGAAGACACCACTGAGTGAATACCTGTGGTTGTGGTGTTCTTTTCATTAAAGATTTTCTCTTAAATTTGCTGAACTTGCAGTCAGAAAAGTGCATGTTAGAACCCTCCAAATCGGTGTCTAACTAATACGCATTGGTCAAATTTATACATTCATACTTGTGTAAGCTGGCCAAAGAACACACTTTACTCACTTCTTGAACTTGCCCAGTAATAAAGAAATCCATGTGTTACAGTGTGACTGCAAGCAGGCTGCCTGGTACTCTGCTTTTGCATGCTGGCATTGCACATTTTCAATGCACTGTGACAGTCAAACTAGAAATGCCCATAAAGGCATGTGAGACATATCTTTGTTGACCACTGCCCAGAGGCCGAGTGACATTTAAAAAAGATAGGCAGTTGGGTACTGTTAGAAAGGACATAAAAAGAGTCAAATGATCAGGAGCAGTGGCGGATACACAGGGGGGGGGGCAGAATAAAAAAATTTTAAAAAGTGGGCCGGCGAATGCCGAAACACATCCGCCCCCCTAGACTATCATGTCTTGATCCGCCAATGAGGGGACCAAGATGAGGGGAGTAAACAAGAGGGTCCAACATTGAGCGGATGTATTAGGGAGGCTAGATGAAGTTCTATGAGGGGCATAAGATTTGAGGAGCGAAATTAATGAGTCAAGATGATGTGGGCAATAAAGGGCCATACTAAGTCTTATCCTGACACTTAAAAAAACATTGCAATTACCAAAGACCGAGGTAAGAAACATATAAAAATGATAGTTCATTTTTCATTGTATTAAAACTCTACCCGTCGTAAGACGGGTACACTGCTAGTAAATTTAGAAAAGTATAACTTCGACTGAAACCCATCAAATTCACTTCCTAAATTTTATGCAAGCATGTGACATTATTGTTGTAATTCAATCAATGAAAGAAGAGTATTATTATTATCAATATTTACCACACCGAGATAAAATTTACCCAGTTTTTATCATCAATTTGCCAACTTTCCCCTTTTGTTTTCATTTGTCACATGCACATGTTGCGAGGGGCATTTGGAATGGTTGCTAGGGAGGGGAATTCCTTGGGAAACCCCTTTCCTTATAAGGTCAGAAGGGAATGACATCAATACTGACCTCAACTTAAGGTCATAAAGGTGACTCACAATGACCTTGTGAAAAGCATTAAGAGCCCTTAAGTGCTATTTAAGTACAGACATTAACCTATTCTAAATTTTGATCAACTGACAATTGAGTTGAAGGGTAAAGTTTGACTTAAATAATTCAAAGAGTGAGCTACAGAGATTTCAAGAGTATCTGTGAAGAAACAATCTCAAGTAAACCTCTCCAGTGAAATGCAAGAAATTTTAAGAGATTGTTCAAAATATCAATAGACAAAAAGCAATAACAAGTAGCTCTGGACGCCAAACTTTAAATTGGAAGGGAATGCAATAGTGCAAAACTCTGCGTTATTAAAGCATTGATATAAATCATAAAGTACCTGAACTTTACAATTTGAAGCAACAGAACATAAAATCCTTGCAAGATAAATTGGTTAATAAATTTAATACATGTGCAAGTTCCCCAGTATCAGATAGCAGTATCTGTAGTGAGTACTACAAATCCACAATGACCATACGATGTTGAGCAGGTTGTGGAAACACGTCTGCTTTCCTGATGCAATGCTTAGCAGCTCTATAAATAAGGATGAGTAACTTGAGTATGGCTAAATGAATGCTGAATGCTTATCATATATAAAAGGATGGATGGTTCGGGCTTTACCTCCTGTATTTATGCACTTGGAGGAGGACACAATGAAGAGAAGGATGAACGATTTGAAACAGCCCGGGTGATCCAGCAAGAGTTGAATTCAGACCCAGCGATTGGCAGCCCAGTACGCTACCACTGAGCTAATGCTGAATGCTTAAAACAAAATGTATAGCAAATCTTTTCCAGTTTTGATAAAACAAAATGTTGGTCTTTGGTCTGGAAAAATTTATTTTATTAAATTCACATTTTGTGGGTGGATATCTTTTTTCCCCGAATAATACAACTACACCCCGCATTTCGCATGGAGTAAATTTCCATCTAGCAACCGAAAATACAATATTCATCTTACATAATATTTTGTCTGATGCAGGGGGGGGGGGCATAATTCCGGACATTGTTATTTGCCTATCCCCCCCCCCCAAATTTGGGCCCAAAATTATATAGATGTGCCTGTCTCACGAGACTTGACATTATTGGGAAGTGGGTGCCCCAACCCCTGGATTCTGCCCTGGGCGTGGGGAAGGGGGTGCCCCCTCCTTGGACCTGTACAACAATTCAAATTTGAGATGGAGAGGGTGGGGTGCCAGTACTCAGTAGCAGAGAGGCTGTCACTGCGTCAGTCAGTGGCGTCACTAAGGGGGGCTGAGTCCCCCCAAATGGAGCTTTCAGCCCCCCCAAAAATCATGGGAAAAGCAAAAGAAATTTTCCTTGTATGGTACTGGGAGTGATTTCTCGAGAATAACCAGAGCTCAGGAAAAGACCCTGTACATAGTATATATATTGTGCACTATGTGTCGTTATTTTTTAGGTTTATCTATTCATTATGTGCCCGTAGATCAACAGGCACCTTAATTCTTTAGATTCTGTGGCGGCTCACGCTTGGATCCTAGGGCCTCTAACAACGCTTCTAGACTTTGGGGCTTCAGCCCCCCCAAACTCGCATTTCTAGTGATGCCCCTGGCGTCAGTGCTTTAAAACGGGAGAGGAGGGGGGCGGGGGGGAGGGGGAGACAAAGAAGCCCCCCTCCCAGAAAGTCAAGCAACCCCCCCCCCCCGAAAGTCAAGCAACCCCCCCCCGAAAGTCAAGCAACCCCCCTCCCCCAAATTCAAGCAACCCCCCCCCCCTTTGGCAATCCACATGTGGCCACAATATACACACATAGACAATACACATGTACACATGATGGTAATGAACTGTTAAAATGATAAATAAACAATAAGTTAAAGGACTGCAGTGCAGCTCTGGAGAAAAGCACAGAAATTGTACTATGCTCTGGTGCAGGTATACATTATGTAACTAGCATGCAGATGCTTTCAGAACCACAGATAATATTTGCTGATGATCATCATCAGATCATGATCATATTTTGCTGATAATCATCATGATCATATTTCTCACAAAATTTAGTGTCATCATTGTCAACAACAAACAAATCATTCAGCAGCATTCATCATTTTTTTGCCATGCATGGTTAACCATGGTTGCTTTAAATGCAATAAACAGCTAATAACAGCTTGACTGTGCATGGAATAATCGTTATCTGGAATACCACCGGTTCTTTTTGACAAAACTGACACTGTCAAGGAATAATATAAGTTGCTGACTGACCTGTTTTTGATCAAAGAGATGACAGCTACTCAAACAGATCCTCAACCCATGTGTTCTGCTATGGCTTCCGACCTAATCACTGAAATTGATTTCCTCCGCGTATTTAATAATTTCATAATTTAGAGATGTCATCTTATGAAAAAAAGGTAGAGTATTCATAACGACAATTTTTCATAATTTCATTGCTATCTGACATTGGCAAGTTATTTATTTTCCAATTATTTTCTGAAGCCGGCTGGAACTATTTTGCTATGTCGCACAACCTTTTTATGCATCCGCAGCAAATGTCAATGACCGGTGAGTTAGTTTTTCTCCGTGTTTTTCAGCTTTCTGGGGATTATATCGCACATTTTGTGGTGTCATTCGGTAGAAGTCATATTTATTTGTTCATAGACTTTTTTGCAACCATTTTTGAAGCGTTTGAAGCATTAAATTTTGACAAAAACTTTTCCATGTTGCAGGGAATTTTAGGCGGGAAAATGACGCAAGATCGACGTCGTGGAGGAAGAAGTTCCCATTTCCGGAATAAACAAACATGAGAGAAGAGCTTCATGTGGGAATTTTGAAACGTAATTTTTGCCAAATATGAACTTCTCCGAACTCTTCAAACACTCTGGAGCCCTGTGCCAGTTCTCCCCTGATGGGAAATATATGGTGAGTCATGGAAATTGGCAATCCACTCTTGAATGTGGCCGGTATCAAGGGAATTCCACTTCAATTTGGCCAAGTTTCATTGATTTTGTCTTGAAATTTTTACCAAAAATGTTGCTTCAACTTGTCAGTGCTACTTTAAGGCCTGCACAAGTATATAGATCGATAGTTACCATTAGTCATTACGCATTGCTCAGATTCACTGCCAAAATTTTTTTAAAAACTCAGTAGGCTGCTAATACATCTCCATGTCTCAGATCTGTAAATAATTGTAAATTATGCAATACACAAAATGTGTATTTGGCCTATGTTGGTCCCATAATAAATCATCAGATTGCTGCACCAATTTGAAGCTCATTGGATGACCCTTTAGATTGCAATTGAAGTGTCTGTATCAGATGAAGCAACAAATCAATTTGGTGTGTGCTTAATAAATTGTTGTTTTAGTGGCTGGCTTCCTCAACAATTGCAATTATCTTTCACACCTCAGTGTTATGATGGTCAAACTGATAGCCTTTGTCACAAGTGTGAATGTCATCACTTTAATTGCAATTATATATCTCTAGCAGTACTTCCCTGATCTGCTATTAATAGCTCCAAGTGTGTGGTTTGTCATTGTCACAAAATGGCCATCACAAAATGGCTGCTATTCTTGTTTTGCCACTGTGAGTTAAGTTCTTCACTTAAGAGTATTGAAATTTGGTGTAGAAATTTGTTCGATGGTGTGAATCAATATTTTGGGAAATACAAGATGGCTGCCAAAATGGCTGCCAAAAAATGGCCATCATTCTTGAGTTGCCCACTGTGAGCTTAGTATATCAACTAGAGGTTTGAAATTCGGTACATGTGTAGAGATTTGTTTGAGGGTATGACCCCTGAGGAATCTAAGATGACTTCTACAAAATGGCTGCATTTCTTGATTTGTTCACTGTGACTCAGCCCCCCCCCCCTTGTAACGCCACTGAATGTAAGTGGTATCTCTGTTCACAAAATTTAGTGGTATATCTGCAAACCTGACGAGGCTTTCCTACCTTCAAGCAGTACAGTACGAGCAAAATGGGAAGTTCATTGAGTACTTTGCAAATATTTGCTTATGATTTGTGTGTACAGTTAAATTTTAAAAAAGGTTCATGTAAAATTGAGTTTAATAAGCAGGTCATTGAGCAATAAACATATCCCATCTTTAAAAATCTTACTAATAATAATAATCATGCAAAGCTTGCTAAACCCAGTGTTTGAATCCTCGGATTCTTGTTTAGTTAACATGGTTAAATAGCAATTGGAAATCACTGTGTCTTCTTCTCAAGTACATAATAAGTATGGGTAGGCCTATAGTATGTAGCTATAACAAATATGTTTTGTGTATCTAGTTATGTTTCAGTGGTGGATCCAGAAAAGTGGGAGGTGGGTTGGGTTGACAAATGAAATGTACTGCAAATATGGGGGTTTTTACTTGAAAAATCTACAGGGCCAAGTTGCTGGTGCAACCCTAAAATACTTCCCTGAGGGCCCAAACGACATCAGATCTCCAAATGCCCTTCCCCCAAGGACTTTTCTAGGTATGCCCTTGACTATAGCTCCATATGCAGAAGTTATTAATTTTGTCTTATCTGTCTTTCCTTTGCAGGCAAATGCAGTGCAATACAGACTGGTCATCAGGGAGGTACAGAGCCTTCAAATTGCTAATTTATTCACCTGCCTCGATGCCATCCAGTGCGTCAAGTGGTCACCTGACTCCCAGTTCGTTCTTTGCGGAATGTACAAGAGAGGTCTGGTCCAGGTAAATCGTTTGTAATAGTCATACTGAATCAGAATTTTTTTTAAAGCTATATTGTCTCCCAATTTAATAGTTGCTTAAAAGAAAGATTAGAGTCATATTCAACTTACTCTAACTGTAAAATTTTTGTAATTGCCATTTATATAAACCCAATATATGAAGATAAATTCCTTTAAGATTGTGAGCAAAGATAATGTTTAATACAACGAAAAACCTGTGTTTTGTTTGAACTCAATTTATTAAATGGAAAACACACAATTCTGTTTATTGGAAGTGTATACTACACTATATACTTGAATCTATCAGTTCATGATCTGTCAATACAAGTTGAATTTTACATTGAACCAGCGCATTTAATAGCTTTAATTTTGAATTTTTGTCGCAGGTGTGGTCCCTTGAACAAGCAGAATGGAAGTGCAAAATAGACGAAGGATCAGGTGGATTGGTCGACGTGCATTGGAGTTGTGACAGCCGACATATTCTTACAACTGCCGAGTTCCATGTAAGTTGAAGGAAGAGAGATAATCCCTAATCGGATTACATGTAGCCAGGGTTTGAAGTCGGGAGTCGTTGAGTCGGAGGTTTTTGGGTGGAGTCGGGAGTCGAACTTTGATTTCGTGTTGAATTGGAAGTCAGAGTCGAAATAGTTGACTCCTAAAAATAGTTAGTATAGGCCTAATTTCCAAAAACGCATTTACGAAAATTTGAAATGTATCCCAAATTTTTTCACAACACTTCCTACACCAGTGTTCATGTAGGGCTACAGAATCCTATGAAAACTGTGAAGAACAAGTTTTTCTTTCCTATTACCCACATAATATTTATGTGCAATAATGCCGATATTAAAGCGGAGTAAGGAGTTGGAGTTGTGATTCAGGAGACCAAAGGAGTCGGGAGTCGCTTTTCAGAAAACCAAAGGAGTCGGGAGTAGGAGTCGGGAGTAGGAGTCGGGAGTAGGAGTCGGGAGTAGGAGTCGGGAGTAGGAGTCGGGAGTAGGAGTCGGGAGTAGGAGTCGGGAGTAGGAGTCGGGAGTAGGAGTCGGGAGTAGGAGTCGGTTCACTTATTACCTGACTCCAGATCCTTGCAGGATGTAGCGCAGTTAGTAGGACTTTCTCTAGGCCTCAAATTGCTTTTGTGCTGATAGATGGATATGATAAGTGCAGTTCCTTAAGTTTAGTTCTTTGCGCTCAAGAGGGTTGATTGATAAGATGGGACAGAGAGAGAATGAGTCCTCAACATATTACACATTGACCCCATGTGAGGGATCTTTTACTTGCCTGCCACAGACACTGATACAAAGGGCTGCCAATTTAACATCTTATCCAAATGACATCCAGCTGGGATTTTGCTCACGAAGGTCCACTGAAAATTTCAGGTTCCCCAATATTGGCATACAGCTGTCAAGAGACTCTATTAGATATTTTCATCAATGCTGAAATGAAATGTACCTGTAATCCTCTCTTTACTAATTTACTTGTTATGTGTTTTTGGCTCAAAAGAAGCTAAGAAACTTGTTATTGTTTGATTCGCTAATTGTCTCGCCTTGAAAATCAAAAGCTGTCAATTTTAATCATCAGACTTCATATTGTTCGTTCAGAATTACATTTCTTCACAAGTCCTATTGAAGAAGGCGGCATAAGATTAAAACTAGATTAAATTTCGCTTGATTTATTTGTGAAATTTGAATAAAAATACATGATTTCATTATCTATATACATATATAAAATTCACCTCCCCAATATCCCTTTGTAACGGGTCTTCTCCGCTATGGCTTGACTGACAGTCATAATATTTTACAAGTGTGTCCTGTTATGTCCCAACTGTGTTCTGCATGCATCAGATGTATCTTAACTTCCGAATTGTTAATTATTCACGGCTAAAACTGATCTATCCCCCCCCTCCAATACAGCAGCAGCCACTCATGGCGAGTGCTTTCACTTTTAGCACGCACTTTAAATACTATAGAAGAAAGGTAGGCACTTACAATATCTTGCTATAGCGTGTCCCAATATGCTTGGACTGTGTTTGTAATTACTATATGTCAAAACTTCCAAGTATTTACTTATAGACCTAAAAACAGCCTCTCAAAACGACTGTATGGAGAATCCCCCAAATGAGGAATTGGAAATGCTATAGAAAGAAGGAAGGTAGGGAAGGGATGAAAGTGGGAAGGAATGAATGGGACAACAATCTTTTTCATTCTATCTTCATTTCATGACTTCTGCTTATCACTCAAAAATTTATAGATTTTGGCATCATTTTGAAATATTTTGGTATCATTTTGAAACCCAACAACATAGTAATGCTTTTCTTGATTACACAATAATTCTTCAGTAGGCCTATAGCCTAAACTGTCTACTACAAATTCATTTCACGACCATAAACATAATTTGTTTTAAACATTTCTGCTATATTACTAAGGTCACGAAAACAAAGAAGAACACTGATTGTATGAGAGGGGGGACGATGGATCATTTGGCCTTTCCATTACGCATTTAAGCACCATATACAATGATAAGGCCACAACAACATCACCCCAATCAGGCAAAGCAAAATTTAAACCGCTGTCCAACAAAGGCCTATAGGTCCACATGCATGGAGGGGGCGGGCCCTGGGAGATTCACAAGCAATTTTTCCCCATTTGTCATGAACAATTATTAGAGAAATCAGGTGGACATATTCACATGTCTTCTAATTGGCTCAAATAAACAATACAGTACCACTGCACCCGCGCTACCCGTCTTTAGACGGGTACTCTGCTAGTCGGGTATAATTCCAACTTAGCCTTGGTTTTAACAGCACTTCAGAGGAGACTTTTAACAAGGCAAGAAATTTTTTTAGTTGTAAATGGGGAGTATTATTAGTTGTAAATGGTGAGTATTAACTTTCTTTACTTCAAAGTACAATTTGTGCAATACAGTGTTGCACAAAATTATTCAACCCCCTTGATGTTTTTCAATAGATTGTTGACTTTATTATCGTAACCTGCTTACATTTCTAGCCAAAAATGAGTTGGTAGTGCTCTAGCCTACCAAAGAGTTCCCTTGTGGCCTAATTGGCAGGCCATTTTTTGTAGGGACCATCTCAGATCTGTGTTAAAAACTCCAAATGAAGAAATACTTTACATGGGAAGTCCCTAACTTATTGGCCATAAAGCACCAGCAAAGTGCTTTATCATCAATTTATGTGTACTACAGAGGTGTAGCTACATGAGTTTCTGGAGGGGGCCAATAGGAAGTTGGACTTGCAGAAATACTTTCCTTATGGTAGGAGTACCTTCCTGATCGACCTCCAATATTAGGAGAGTGTTAATGCCACAGAGGAGGTGTCTGTGAGTACAATTTTAAGATCAAGTATATATTGCCCCCTCTTGTTTTGGAAGTAGCTACACCCCCATAGCATCAAGGTCATGGTTGAGTGAGCAGCTGCTTGCTGTTCATGGTTGAGTGATAGGGGACCATCTCCAAAGCACACCTGGAGCATATCCCATAGGGATTTCCTTCAGAAAATTGGTTAAATAGAAGTACTGTATATGTATATAAAGATATAAAGATTTGGGATGATATAATAGATGTGGCCAAACAACACTGTATGAAAATATTATATATTCAACTCCTCACAACTCCTGTGATGTTCATAAGCATATGAAAGGTGTATTAATCCAAATATGCAACCCAGCATTAGTTTGTTGTTATAGAAATAAAAATTTCATGTTCATGAAAAAGAATATGAAAGGGCTTCTCATTGCATGGTTCGCTGTCTGTGTTTGTAACACGTGTAATTAGGCAAGCCTAATAATAAGGTAACTAAATGTGAAATCCCAGTAGGTACATTGGAGGTACGTGTAACTGCACATGACAAATCAACAGAATATTATAAAAATAAAATATGTGTTTGAAGAAATCTCATATTTCATACAAAGGTTCCTACAATTCTTTTTTAAAAAGAATTTCTTGTTAAGTATAAAAGTGTTGGGGATTTGGCCCACCAGCCCTGCAAATCCCCACCACTGACAGAGATTTGCCCCGCCAGTAAGTGCCCTGTGATTCTAAATGTCACACTAAAATTGTTATTAAAATGTAGCAATTCGCAGTACAACTGGACGAAAATCCATGGAGATAAATCTATAATTCATTGAATTCTTTATTTGTAAGAATAGTTCGACTTCAAATCTTTTCAGCCATGCACGTCACAATATCTGCGACGTGATAGTAAAATGCCCTCTTCGGCCAAAAAAATGGAGGCAGGTTGTATCCAGTACTCTATGCTGGGGCAACTGAAAGACCCTGGGCATCCCTGAATTAATAGGGTATGTGCCAGACTCACAGTCTTCTCATCTCATCATCATACGGCGATCGCCTGCCTCGATATAGCCCACTAAGGTGCTACAGAGGCGTAAAACACAAACAAACAAACAAACAAGCATGAATACGGGTCATACAGCCTCAATCATCCATCCATTCTTTGGTGACTTTTGCACTCAAACTGAGTCTCAGTGCTTGATACCTATCTTACAAACAAAACATAAATTTACACACATTAAAAACAACTGAGCATTGTGCCATTAATATTTGTATATTGATTAATTGCTCTTTCATTTGCAGTTGCGAGTCACCATCTGGTCTTTAATGAATAAATCTGTGTCCTACATCAAGTATCCCAAGGCCATTAGTCAAGGTGAGTAAGGAAATAAAGGTGGCAGTAAAAAAACTAATAAATCTATATGTTTAAAAATGTTAAAAATGATGATAAAAGACATTTACGAAAAAAAGGAGGAGTTATAAAAGCACAAAAAGCTCTTTGATTAACATGGGTCCCGGTTAATCACAATTATTAATGGCGAGTCGACCCTGAATCTCTAAATACACCTGGGCCAGAGTAATCTGTTACCATGGCAACGTAGCCTCCATCTGGGTACAAATTACTACAGCAATTAAAGGCGGCTATCAGTGTGTAATGTATTGTATGTTAAAGTAGTAATATTTGACTATTTGCGTACAGACTGATAGTAGATATTTGTTATTTTAAAGTACAATATTCTCTACAGCAAAGATTTTTTTTTACTCTCAAGGGAGCTTATAAATGACCGATTCTTATCCATCCATCCCTATGTTGGACAGCAGTTTCAATCATCCTTCGCCTCATTGCCGTGTCGTCCTCCTGTCCTAATAAGCCTACCAAGTGCGTAAATACAGGACGTTTAGCCCTGGTCATCCATCCATCTTCCAAAACCACTTAAGAAGTGGAAAATGAAAAATATTGGGATTTCTGATTAGTCTAGTCTTTTAATAAAAAGCTCTAATCACATTTTCTCTTTCTTGCAGTCTTAGAATCATCCTTCGCCTCATTGCTGTGCCCTCCTCCTGTTCTGATTGGTCTATCAAGTGCATAAATACAGGATGTAAAGCCCCATTCATTCATCAGTTCTCTTTCTTGCAGTCTTAGAATCATCCTTCGCCTCATTGCTGTGCCCTCCTGTCTTAATTTACTTACCAAGTGCATAAATGTAGACGTAAAGTCCTAATAATCCATTAATTCTCATTGTTACAGGCTTAGAATCATCCTTCGCCTCATTACCATGTCCTCCTCATATCCTAATTAGCCTGTCAAGTGCATAAATTTATACTAGACATGAAGTCCTAATCATCCTTCGCCTCATTACCATGTCCTCCTCATATCCTAATTAGCCTGTCAAGTGCATAAATTTATACTAGACATGAAGTCCTAATCATCCTTCGCCTCATTGCCGTGTCCTTCTCCTGTCCTAATTTGCCTACCAAGTGCATAGATACAAGACGTAAAGCCCCAATCATCCGTCAATTCTCTTCTTGCAGGTTTAGAATTCTGTTCTGGAGGGAAATACCTGGCTTTGGCAGAGAGACGGGACTGTAAAGATTTTGTCAGTATCTTCGACTCGGCTTCCTGGCACTTGGTGAAGGTCGGTTGATTATGCAATTACTTTGTTGATTTGTCGCCTTATTTGCGTAATATAAGAGTTGTGTACGTAACTTTGGAGGTGTATGTTCGTATGGTATCTGTGTTCAGTACCATTTTAGCATTTATCAGTGTTATTTTGCCATTTTATTGAGATTTTTGGCAATAGGTTTTCTGTCATAGCATCGTCCGTCATCTTAGTAGTTTCTTCAACACGTTCTTAGGCCAGGCACAATTGATCTTTAGCCTATCTGATTTTCTCGAGGTACTTCTAGTCTTTTTCTGAGATCGTTCAGTGGAACAAAAAAAGTGTAATCTCAATTTGTTAAGATGTGAATTGAATAAAAATTATGGGTAAGCGGCTTTTTCGCAGACAAAAAATCAGTTGGGTCAGTCGCTTCGAAAAGCTAAAAATTAATTATGTCTTCCCAACAGCCCAACTCCACACTCAAAAACCCTGGACATTTACTCAGGGTAGGGGAGACCGCGGCTGGTTGTCACAAGGGCAGGTTGTCTCAGGCTAACTGTCACAAATAATAACCTGCCCCAATACTAGCAATGTGACAACTATGGAATACAATATTGACAGGAATTTTGGATTACTGGAGACTTGACTTGCGATATATCAAGTGTATCAGTGGAACGAATGTCAAGTTTGATCTACTTTGTGGTCAATAATAATTTATAGATTATTTGTTATATTTTCCAAATATCGATTTTATGCCTCTGCAGTTCACAAAGTTACAGAAAAATAATAAGATTATCTGAGATATCTGTGACAAACTTCTGTGGGTAGCTCTAAACATAATTGATGGTGTTTTGCAGTGTTCATCGAATAAAAATAATTGCATAATATATTGATTTATTTGCGGTAACACAGTATTTTTGATCTGAAATATTATGCAACTAAATCAGAGTAATGGGTGGGTCAGCTCAGTTGGTAGCACACTTGACATCCAATTGCTTGATCATGGGTCCAATTCCAGCTCAGGCCTGTTCACATTGAACCTATGTTGTTCAGCAGTTTCATTGCTGTGTCCTTCTATTCTAATTAGCCTTGCAGTATGCATAAATAAGGGATGTAAAGCCCCAATCTTCTATCCGTCCAACCTTCCTACCTATGCATTACAGATTCTCATCATTCAATTTGAACTCTAAAAGGGCAGACCGGATATCAAATAACACGATTTTCCAGTTTGTTGAAGGATTTTTGTTCTGCATGGCTGCTCTATCAGGGGTTTTTACCAATTTACAAGTTTTGACAACTTGTCATTTGCAATAATATTACAAAAAGGGTGTTGCCACCAACCCTGTTCCGCAAGAATAATCAAACTATGCAACCCTTTTTCGGTCTTTTAATTAAAAAACCATACATTTTTTATGTTTAGATATTTGGCTTGAAAAGGGTATAATTATTTTGTGAGTAAATACAGAATACTCAATTGGAAAATTTCAAATATCTAGAATCAATGAAGTTGAGTGTCAACTATTTTAATAATTCATGTTATTCTTCTTTTTTGTTTAATTGAATAACTTCACGCAAATAAGTTTTGTTGGTTGGTTCCTTCTTTTTTTGACGACCTGTTGAACAAATTCATAACTTTCTGCAAAATGGTTCTAAGATTCCTGAATTAAATGTTGGACGTCAGTTTCAATCATCCTTTACGTCATTGCCATGTCCTCCTCCTGTCATGAGGCCACACATAATTGATTCTTAGCTTTGCAGACCCGCCGACACAATAGATTTCCTGCCGATGGAAAAAAAAAAAATTTTTTGACATTATAAAAAAAAAAATTTTTTTCACCTTTTTTTTTTGTCCTACCGACCGACCCTAGAAAAAGTGCCTTGAGAGGATCCGAGAAGCTAAAGATCAATTATGTGTGGCCTAATTAGCCTAGCCTACAAGATATATAAATAAGGACGAAAATCCTTAATCATCCATCGATCTTAGATTTCTGAATAAACATTTGACATGTAATAATTTCAGAAATCATAGTACCTGGTAACTCATAGTGAGTAATACATGTACCAGATATATACGGGTCGAGAAGATTATTCAGTGAAGTGACTTCCTTGGGGGGAGGGTTGGTGTAGCGGTAGCGTGCTGGGCTGCTAATCACTGGGTCCAGGGTTCAAATCCAGCTCTTGCCGGGTCACCTGGTCCTATGTTGGACAGCTGTTTCAGTCATCCTTCGTCTCAATGCTGTGTCCTCCTCCTGTCCTAATTTGCCTACCAAGTGCATAAATACAGGATGTAAAGCCCAAATCATCCATCCAGCCTTCCTGCTCAATGGTATCCTATTGTTTCAGAAATCAAATTATAAACTGCACAATAAAATTAAATTATTATTGAACTTATCTCCAAACCAATCTGGCGATCGAGTTTGTTATAAAAAATTTTTCAATACATTTTCTCAACGACCTGCTCATTACTGAGTCATTAGATATACATATTTTTATCAATTCCTTAGAAATATTGAAGATTAGTGAATGAATTCATCTGTGCTTGGCGAATACATTGAATAATTTTACACAAAAACTGGCTGGCTTATTTAAAACCATTTTTCTGCAGTTTATTTTTCTTCTACGCTTCATTTAACAGCATTTATCTGAAACAATTCCAACCATTAAAATATATGTTACTGGATGGCTTTAGAAGATTTATAAAGCCATTTGTTACATAACAGTATTGAACAATTTTACAGAAAAATCAGCACGTGGTATCCTTAAATATTTTCACACAAAAACATTTATTTTGTCAAGTTGATCTTTTTGAATGGCTCATTTAACATAGTTGATAAGTTGTCTTTTTTTTTCTTTTTGATAATCTCTTAATCAATACATGTTTGTGTGAGTTAGTAGGTTATGTTACATAATATTGTTTGCATAAGATATTGATACAATATAATTGCATTATTTTCTTGTGCCTTTTGACCAATGTAATAATTCTAAAAGAGTAGAATGGCTTTTAGTGGTCTTTGATACATGACCCGAGACCTTTAATGTCATTTTGTTATCAGGACCACGATTGGCTGTGGAAAGGTCACATGGGTGGGTCACATGACATGGTCACATGTCAAGGTCGCAAGGTCAGATTGGAGTCGACCATGCAGAAAGTATTTAATTTGTTACCTTTAAAGAATTTGCAATCTTTGGAATTGTTGCAGAATTATTTTGTGATGAATTATTAATAACAATTGATAGCAGTTAGTAGGCCAGTGGCACCCATTGGCCAAACCCCAATATGGTCTGTTTGAACTGTCGGTCTAACTGGGACCTATGGAATTGCAAAGGCGGGTAAAATGCCCCATCCTTGAAGTTTAACAAAATATTTGTGTCACATTGTTCACTTGTCACCATTGCCTGCTCATGACATTCACCTCAGCCTGTAATTAGCAATGAAATTTTCTGAAAAAAATTTTGTTATTCTCTCTGAATATGTTTTAATGAATTGTATTTATTCTGATAAATCATGCATAACATGTTTTGATATTAAAAACTTTTAATTCACACTTTATATTGTGAAATTTAGATGTTTTAACACATTTTTATGAGTTTTTTTAGTGTCTGTAGTTTGTTATCGTTCCTATGGTGATGTGATTTCTGGTTGCTCATGATCTTGCCTGGTCACCTGGACCTAGCCTATGTTGGACGGCTGTTTCAATCATCCTTCGCCTCATTGTTGTGTCCTCCTCCTTTCCTAATTGGCCTATCAAGTGCATAAATGCAGGACGTAAAGCCCAAACATCCATCCATCCATCAGATTCCATCTGGTTGCTCATGATCATATTGAGCGATAATTCTGTCGATTTGGTAAAACGTCGGCACATGAAATTTGACTATATAAAATCATGAATTTGACATTAAACAGTTGAATTTATTAAAGTCCAGTCATTTTTTTTGTGGCAGTAAGTTTTTGGCTGATAATTAAAAACATATCTTACCCTTGACAAAAATACTTGTCTCCTCCTGTTCCTGACACCTTGACCAAACAGTTTCATAAAAATTTGAAAGTATTGGCATGTTGTTGCCCTGGTTTTGAGGTAGTCCCATTAGAATAACATTGCTGTCAACACAGCTCAAGAAGCCATTTTCTTCTACTGCTTCTATTGCTGCTGTTGTGACGTCACCATTGTTTCAGTGATGTCATAAAGCCAACAATGCTGATGACGTCACAACAGAAGGCTAAAAATAGCTCTAAATTTGCTGAAGAGTAGCAGCAATTTAGCATTGTAAGTGCCTGCATGATGGAGCTGGGGGATCAGAGGACATAAATTTAGTGCTAATCATGCTTGGTCATGTGTACTCACCCTGATAAACCAAAAATTAAACCTCAGACTTAATCATGTATTCTTTTATTGGCTAAAAACTTACTGCCAAAATAAAATGTCTAGACTTTAAGACAGTAATTAATTTCATGATAAACCAATACATTTTATTTTTGACCCTTGGATTCAATAATAATTAAAATTTTTGAATTTAACTGGTTTTATAATTCATCATGTTCCAGTGCGAGTTTTGTATCTTCACTATAATGTTCTCAACTGAAAACAAATATTAAAATAGTCTGTTTCAACTGAACAGTGCTCCTCTAAATCATGGTAATTTATTATGTTTGACCTTAAAGGCTTAAAGTCAAGTCTGAAGTACCATATGCCATGTTAAGTTCATGAAGTACAGTCATGGAGCACTTGGTAGGTTAATGCACCCTAGAAAATGAGTATCGTCAATTGGGAAAAAAAAAGTTTTGGGAATAACAGATTTGGAAATAATTAATTTGGAAAAAAATATTTTGGGGAAATAGTTTTTGGAAAAACAATTTGGAAAAGAAAAATGTGGGGAAAAAATGTTGAAAGCAAAATTGTGGGGGGAGGCCCCAGAGGGCCCGAGGGGGGGGGGAATCAATGAAGTTTTTTAAGGAACAGACAGATTGGCAGATACAAAATTTGTTGTATATCTTCCTCTGTATATAAATTTATCAAACATAAATTATCTCTTTTCAAAATTAAATATTGTAAATTTCTTATTTATTTTGTAGTCCTTCTCTTTGATTCCTTTATTTGTCCTGCTCATATAAAGCACATAGGTATTTTAAAATGATATTGAGATCCTCCTATTGCAATGTCTATGGTTTTCTTAATATAATTTTTCATGTGGATGGCGTTAATTTGACAGCCTATTGAAATATTTTGCCTTTAGTAACACTACAAGTTAACAAGTACCGCATTTGCCTGATGTGAGGTCCTCTTCTGTAAGTTTTGAATTTCGTATTTTATTAAGGAAAATATTTTATTTGGTCTGTGGAAACACCTTTTTAAAATTTTTTGTAAAGTGAGGGAGGTAATAGCTCAGTTGGTAGCATTCTGGGTTGGCTAGGTCCTGGATTCAAATCTGGCTCTGGCCTGGTCACTTTGACCTATGTTAGACAGGAATTTCAATCATCCTTCACCTCACAGTCATCGCTGTGCCCTCCTCCTGTCCTGATTAGCATACCTAGTGCCTAAATACAGGACATTAAGGCCCAATCATCCAGCTATGAGTCCGCCCAAAAGTACACTCTTTTTCCAAGCATGGGTTCTTCATAAATTTAATAGACCTGTATAGACTTTAACTGCCAAAATATGGTAAGCACATTTTTCATGTGCCCCTACCATTTAGCAGGCAATTGGCACAAGCCTTTAGTACTCAAAGAACAGATACTATGATCATAGAGATCTATTGCGAACAATACCGGATGACTGGTTTACCCAAGCATGACCCGTTTGACCCCAGAGGGTCATTCATGCGGAGCCATTGTAACCAGGTGGCAGTGTGAGCAGTTTACCCCTTTTGGGGTGAACAGGAGAGGGGAGATTGGGGGTAGTTTGTATTGTGATCTTCTTTTGATCAAGAGCACCTTGAACGAGTAAGGGTGGGTTGATGAGGTTTTACGTCCTGTATTCATGCATTTGTGACCTGGTAGGCTAATTAGGACAGCAAGAGGACACAGCAATGAGGTGAAGGATGATTGAAACTACAGTGCCGCCTGTAAGTAAGTGAAACGCATGAAATGGTGCTATTGCATCAATTGAATGCTAAACATCCTCAGCAAAACTGCTTGTGGGGGCATGAATTCTCATCCTATGAGAGGAAAACATATTGGGTCATAAAGGCCGATATTTGAGGCATGTGGGATAACAATGGCAGCCAATTTTCTTTGCTGTAGTCGGGAGTTAGGTATGGGTCAAAGTCTTTGATAAGTAAGTGAAACACAGGCCCAATGTTATTTGATAGGGAAGGGTGGTTCACTTACTTACAGGCGGCACCGTACCATCCAACTTGAGACTGGTTGATTTTTTTTTTCAAGCCCTCCTGGGTCGGCTTTGAATCTTAGTTGTGAAATTTTGTCTCAAGTCACCTCATAAATGAAAGCCTTGCAGCTTCTTCACAATCGACTGTAAAACTTGACCATCACATCAGTCCAAAAAAGCTTAACCTCATATCTCACCAGAGTGTGTGCATGCATAGTTTGTACGCATTGACGTTATGTTATTTCCATCCTTGCAAAAAGTTAAACTGCATGTACCTGTTCCTGTTGAAAAATGAAAACAATCATGACCAAAATATGAAGTAATAGGGATATTGAGATCTTTTGGACCTATTTAAAAGTCAACCTGTCTATATATATAATTGTTTGAAAAACTATAAACAATAAAGAGAAGAATCAGAGCTTCCCAAAATCATTTTTACCATTTCTCTAACTTAATTAGGACAGGAAATGCAGATTCTCCTTAGGCCAAAAGTTACAGTCGACGAATGACGTACATTTGGCTGCTAGTGGACATCATTGACCTCACAATGGGCTCAATCCTCTACACTGTTCAAAATTAGAGTTCATCTGTCATTGAGTAATTTGTGACCTCATTGATACTCTTTTGGTGACTTGTTTTGATAGCATTGAAAGTTTAGGATATGACCTGAAAAGAATATTTCAGTCCAATTTTGTAAGCGATTGACATTAGTCGACTGCATCAAATGGAAAGGAGTGGACTTCTGCACTGTATGCTATGGGTGCCACCCCCCCCCCTCGAAATCAGTTCCTCCGTGGCCTAATGGTTAAGAGTGTTAGCACAACCACTGGCTCTGAGGGCGTGGGTTCGAATCCCACCCCGGAACTCAATTAAGTCCGAGCCCATGGGACATTAAATGGAGGCAGGTTGTATCCAGTGTTCTATGCTGGGGCAACTGAAAGACCCTGGCATCCCTGAATTAATAGGGTATGTGCCAGACTCAGTCTTCTCATCTCATCATCATACGGCGATCGCCTGCCTCGATATAGCCCACTAAGGTGCTGCTGAGGCGTAAAACACAAACAACCAACCAACCCCCCCTCGAAATTTTTCTGGATTAGCTCCTGTTAAGGGTTTTCTGTCATGCACCCTTCATTTGACTTTTCCGCTTCCGTTGAAAGTTAAATTTTTCATTCCATTCATGTTATAGTCCAGGAAGAGATTTGGATTTCCTTTGTATGTTGATTTAGTGCTTGTGAATTCTATGAAATAGTTATTCAGTCACAAAATCATGAAATGTCAGTGGCTATGGTAATGTCATGCAACCATTGTTCAGTTGAAAAAATGTTTTAAGTCTCTATATCATGCTTTGAGATAGGTCGAAAATTCTATTGTTGGGCAATTTGAAATCTCTGGACCATGTGGAATAGTTTAGAGTTCAATGGGGATTACTGGCAATTAGTGATTTATGTAAACTGTTGCACAATGTTACAATCTCGGACAGGCAATTGTGCTAATTACTCTTTCAGAAAACCCAATTTACCAAATGTTTATTATTTTGTTTATCATTTGACACATGAAAATCATTTTTAATGCTTCCTGAATCCTTTGAACTGGCATAAAACCAATGAAAACATGATAATTTATTCATAAAAATGAAATAAAAATAATTGTTCTCAAAGTTCAGATGGGTTATGTTAGAAATTAGGTCAGTTAAACTGTCCCGGAAGCGCCTGTTGATAATTATTTATCCCTTTAGACTTCTTTATGTAGGTTTTTCATGAAATACCAATTGTTATCTAGAGTACATCTAAAGTGATATTTGCGCGTAGGCTAGAGAGTAGGGGAGAGCGGGGCACCATGAGCCGCTTTTCCGAAATTAAGCTCCTGAGCCTGTAGTTTCAATGGTAAGTGGCTGGTTGCTTTATATAATCATAGCAAGACCTCTTGGCTACAATATCCAGTGTTGTTACATTATATTCTTAATTCTTAAATAGTCAAAACATTGTCTTTAAAAAATGTAGTCTGGCGGCTCATCGTACCCCGACCCTGGGGCACCATGAGCCATGGCATGGGGGGCTGTTTACATACATGTATTATCCTTCTCATTCAACTGTGAAGAACTGATACCTCATAAACCAGATGTTTTACTTGAAATTTTCCCTTGGCATACACCACAATATGGATCAGATGGATTTTACATATTTTTCAAAGAAATTGCAAAAATGTGTCCTAAACAGCTGCTGATGTCTTGCACTATAGTTCTGGACTTACAACAGTAGAGTTGTTGTTACAATTCAGCTTTAATTGTAAATAAAAACTTTATAGAAAATGGCTCATGGTGCCCTATCTCCATGTGGCTCATGGTGCCCCATTTGTAAATTTCATTTATAAGTGCATATCACCATTTTCCAGTTTATCACAGTATCAATGTTATGACATCATCCTAGCACATGCCTTACCTTCTCTAAGAAGACTAAGTTTTATGATGATGCCGGAAATAGTTGAAGTACCAGAAGTAAAAGTTCCACCGCCCAATATGTTTACTTTTTACTCAAATTCACTGGTCAAAAGTATTTTTTCAATTCTTGGTCCTACATTGAAAAGAAAGATTATGATTGCTACCCTAGTCAGTAGTACACTAATAAAGGAATATATGGCCTTCCTATCGAGCAGTTCTATCTCGCCGTTTTTTTGTAGGGGCCATGGTTCATGGTGCCCCGTGGCTCATGGTGCCCCGCTCTCCCCTAAATTTAACTGCGGATCCAGGAAATGCCAGTTAAATGGTCGCCCAGAGCCCTCCCACCTGAGCTGATGCTGCTCTTGGAAGCCGCAGTCCTTGTCAAATAGCAAAACTTGTTGGGAGTTGGGTGGGTGAAATTGGTGGTAGGGCTTTATGTCCTGTATTTATGCATTGACTAGGTTAGAAGGACAGGCTCAGAACACAGTAAGGTGACAATGGGTACTTAAGGCACAAGATGAAACGTCTGCCTAACATTGGTTACCTGGACTATGAATCGAAGCTGGGTTCTATTCAAGCTCTGGCTGGGTCACATTGATCTACTGGGTATGTTGGATAACAGTTTCAATCCTCATAGCTGTGTCCTCCTCCTGTCCGAATAAGCCTACCAAGTGCATAAATACAGGGAGTAAAGCCCAAGTCATCCCTCCATCAATCCTGTGTGATTATTTGACAGTCACTTGAGCTCACATGACATCCCTCGGATCCAATAAACACTTTGACCGAGTGCGTAAACGCAGGATGTAAAGCACCAATCATCCACCCATAGATCTACCTTCTATGATCACTGGGGGGGGATGTTGGTCTAGGCCTAGTGGTAGCATGCCAGGCAACCAATTGCTGGGTCCAGGGTTTGAATCCAGCTCTTGCCGGGTCACCTGGGCCTATGTTGGATGGCTGTTTCAATCATCCTTCACCTCATTGCCGTGTCCTCCTCCTGTCCTAATTAGCCTACCTAGTGCATAAATACAGGATGTAAAGCCCCAACCATCCGTCCATCCATCTATTCCAGCTCAGGCCTGATCACCAAGACATACAATCCTACTTGTATGTGTGTTGAGGAGCGTTTGCAATCTTATGCCTCATATGAGTCATTGTCCTTCTCCAGTGCTAAGTCACCCACCAAGTGCATAAATACAGGACGTAAAGCCCGAATCATCACTTCATCCATCTTGTGTGATCACTTGACAGTCACATGAGCTCACGTGACATCCCTCGGATGCAATAAACACTTTGACCGAGTGCGTAAACGCAGGATGTAAAGCACCAATCATCCACCCATAGATCTACCTTCTATGATCACCGGGGGGGGGGATGTTGGTCTAGGCCTAGTGGTAGCATGCCAGGCAACCAATTGCTGGGTCCAGGGTTTGAATCCAGCTCTTGCCGGGTCACCTCAATCTGGGATCCACGGCATTTCATGACCTTAGGTAGCTAGTACCGCTTTCTGTGATTTGATTGGTCGAGAGAACAATCAACATCCGCTCATTCACAAACGCTTTGTGACGTCACTCACTACTTGCTTGTCCACTGATATGTGGACAGAAACGAGTCTGGGTCACCTGGGCCTATGTTGGATGGCTGTTTCAATCATCCTTCACCTCATTGCCGTGTCCTCCTCCTGTCCTAATTAGCCTACCCAGTGCATAAATACAGGATGTAAAGCCCCAATCATCCATCCATCCATCTATGATCATCTGGTAGCCATGTGACACCCCACAGATTACTATGCAATAAATCACTTTTGTTACGCTGATGACTCTAATGACTTTGGCAGTGAAATGTCAGAGCTATCAGTACCCGAATACATTAAGAATGAACCCCTTTCCATATTTGGGTGTAATTAGCATAATTTATTCATACCCCTGACCTTTCCATACAAAAGTCATTAGCAAAGCTCTGCCATTTACAAGGCAGCTTCAAAAGGGACCCCCTTGATTTTGCACTTCAATGAAAAAAGATTAAATATCACATCTGATATTAACTTGTGAAATATTAAAGCCATAAGATCACCATCAAAGGACAACATGACTGAGGCAAATGGCCACATATTGTTCAGTTTGTTCATTTAAAGGAATCACTAAAACCCTTATAAGGCCTACTGTTAAATTATCATCGTCTAAACATTATGTCTATTAAAGGCAACAAAAATGTGAGTAAGATCATGAAAAATATTGTTGTGTCTTCCTTCTGTCAAAAAATGTTGGACGGCTGTTTCAATCATCCTTCACCTCATTGCTGTGTCCTCCTCCTGTCCTAATTAGCCTACCGAGTGCATAAATACAGGCCGTAAAACCCCACTCATCCATCCATCCTTCTGTCAAAATAAGCTTACCAAGTGCATAAATATGGGACGTAAAGACGGATTCATCCATCTTACCTGTATGAAGATTTACCCTTCATAACAAAACTGTAATTTGTATTTTGCGCAACAAAACCAGTGGAAAATATTACAAAACTCATATTGTGTATCCTCAGAAGACAGATATGAAATCATAATTGTCGATAAATTTGTTTCCGCCCCTCAGCTGCTCAGATGAAACCCTATACTTCAAAAGATGATTAACCTTGGACACCAGCAAAAATTTTCACACACATATATTTATATACAGGTCTTTGTGGTTATTTCCTGTGCCATTTTTTCATGCAATTTAAAACCTTTTCTTTTAATTGTGCAATAAAACCTATGATTATGATATCAATATTCGGTTGCTAAGGAAACAAAACTTGAAACCCTATTTTAATTCTGCTGGTATGACAACAGAGCCCTCATTATAGAAATGCATTATATTCAATAAAATTTCACAATGCAGTATTATAACACATATTTCGTTCATTATTTTCTTTGCTTGTCATCTGATACCGCTTGGCATCTGGAAAACTTGAGATTTCAATATATGTGTCGCTTGGCAACTGTATTTTATGCAAAGCATGGGAAAATGAAATGAACAATATTTGGCAAGTTGGGGGGCTGGTCTGATATTTCAAGTGACACAGAAAAAATGTTATGCTATAAGCTCATTATATTATATTTTCAAGTAAGATGAAATGTAATCACGATAATGGCATTGTGCAAAATTTCACCTCTTTGCGTCTTTCTATCAATCGATCTGTCTGTCTCTGTTTCTGTAAAATGCTGGACAATGATAATAAATAAAGCCTTCCACCCTTCCAGCTACCTCTGTCTTGTCTGTCTGTCAATCTGTCTATCTACGAAAAAATTCTTCCTTCCATCTTCCCTGCTTTCCTTCTTTCCTTCCTTCTTCCTGCTTTCCTTGTTTTTTTCCTGCATTCCTTCATTATTGCATTCTCTTCCTTTCCTTCCTTTCTCTCTCCCTTCCTTCCTCTTTCCTTATTTCCTTCTCCTTTCTTCCTAATTTCCTGCTTTGCTTTTCTACCTTCCTTCTTCTTTCCTGCTTGTCTTCCTTCCTTCTCCTTCGTTCCTTCTTCATTATCTCCTTCTTACTTCTTTCATTCTTCTTTGCTTCTTTTCCTTTCTTCCTTTCTTCCTTCCTCCTTCATTATTTCTTCCTCCTTCCTTCTTCTGTCCTTCCTTTCTTTCTTCTTTTCTTCTTTCTTTTCTTCCTTTGTTCTTCTTTCCTCTGTTCTCCCTTTTATTATTTCTTCCTCCTTCCTTCCTTTCTTCTTTCCTTCCTTCTTTCCTTTGTTCCTTCAGTTTAATCAAATATGTTTTGTGTGTCTTTTCAGCATTTTGAAACGGAGACAGATGACCTGGCTGGACTGTCATGGGCGCCAAATGGAAAGGTCATCTGTGTATGGGAGACTTCAACCCAGGTATGTCTGTCACAAATGACGGAGGGGAGGTTTAATTCAGTGTTAGTGTGCTGGACTGCCAATCGCTGGGTCCCGGGTTCGAATCCAGCTCTTGCCGGGTACCTGGGCCGATGTTTGATGGCTGTTTCAATCATCCTTTGCCTCATTGCTGTTTACTTCTCTTATCCTTATTAGCCGATCAAATGCATAAATACTAGGATGCACGGATATCCGCAAGGTATCCGGTATCCGGCCGGATAATGGAATTTGCAGGATATCCGGTATCTGGCAGAATTAGGGTGTCAGAACCGGATATCTGGGATGCTCAAAAATAAGTTAAAAGCTGAAAAACTTTGATAATAAATGAAGGAATGTTACACAAACACAGTCAAAAACTGATGTAACCATCTTCAAAAATTTAATTCAGTTAAAGAACATAACGACAAAACATTCCATCAGAGGAACAGTCCTCCTGCCGGATATGATGTCTCTTGGTTCTCAGAAAGAAAATGTTTTTATTATCAACCGCGTATGCTGAAAACTTCCTTTTCGTATGTTTATTATCAGGTTCCAACTATCCGGTTACTATCCGGTATCCTGCAGTTGGTGTTGCCGGATTATCCAGTATCCGGCCATTTTCACTATCCGTGCATCACTAATAAATACAGGATGTAAAGCCACAATCCATCCTACTCTTGATCATTCACATTTATGCTGAGGGTTTGCTGCTGTGCACTCTTTGTTTTGTAGAACCTTAGCATGATAATGACATGCTTATGCATCTTTAAAGTCTGTTTGTACTTACAGTAACTTAGTAAGTTAGTTACTATTTGAGAAAGAACAATAAACATGTGATCCTGGATCATCAAAAGACATTTTTAGACATTTAACTGACGTTATACCCTGATGTCTCATGGAGCGTTCGAGTGTATAACGACATACTTAACATGTGAAGCATTTTATGACGTTCGTAATGATAGTAAAACATGCATGCCTTGTCAACGCTTTTTGTTAAGTATCTTACTGTGTGTTTTATCTTTGTATTTTTATCAGTAGGGGCACCTATCCAAAAACGGAGAATTTCCCCCAAACAGGAGAAATTCTCCAGATCGGGAGAATTCTGAGAAATGTAGATCTCCCTAAAAGGAGAATTTCTCCCAATCTGGAGATACTCTCATCATACTAATGAGTAGTAATGACAGAGAACAACAACAAAATCTGAGGTCTTATAGGCCAGGATACAGGCAATTGAGCTCGATTAGCAGTGCTGGAGTATTTCATAGATGACTAAAATTCCTCATAGATTAATATTATAAGGTTTTAATTCCATTAATAAACTTTTTTGTTGTGTTTTGCACCAGGATCTTGTATAAATATACGGTGAATTTTCTTGCAAATTCGGTAAACTAGGGCTAAATTTAGCAAGGAATCGCCCCCTGGTGTCGAAAATTTGCGCCAATTGACGTGCTCTTGCTCCCAGCATGTTTCTCAATAATTTCTCCCAATTAGGAGAAATTTTTCTCCCGATTTGGAGAACTTCTCCGTTTTTGGATAGGTGCCCTTACTGTTTATTGGAGGTATCTTTAACTTAAACTTTAGGAGTATGTATTAAGTGTTTAGTGCTATTTTTAATGCAAATTTCTGTGCCTGGAAATTTTCCCCTTTTTGTGCGAGTTATTTTTTTCTTTTCTATTTTTTTGAGTAAGTGCATTTCTTTTCCTTATAGTTTTCCCAGGGTCCGGTAATTAGAATTGTGTACCAAGGTTATTTTATGCAATCTGTCTTTAAGTTGTCTGTGAGTCTTGCTTCAGGTCTTTAGGTCCTCCATGAGCTATTCTTTAAACTGCAGTTCTTTTAAAGTCTGGCAACAAATCTGGTTTTTTTTTTACTGCAAATATCAAATTTGATACAATTTTCATTAGGTTAGAATTGGTAAGTACATCAATCTAAAATGTAAAGTAGGAGCTCAGTGACCTAAAAAGTGGTTTCTCGATATTAAAAGAAGTGCTTAATCTTGAAACATCCAATAAATTTTAAAAAGTAAGGTCCCAATCTCAAAAGTAGGTAGGCCTACTCCATCTTAAAAAATAATTTATAGCTTCACTCTGAACAAGTAGCTATGTTCCCAGTCCTATGATAAGTATGATAAGTACATGCTCAATCTCAAAATAGATTTTCAACCTGACACTACAATCTTAATCCTAGAAGTTGTTTTCTTCTAAACTATAGGCTCTCTTGCCTAGAAGTAGGCTCTCGAGTTTAAAAAGTGGGTGGTCAATCAAAAATGTTGGTTCCGAAAATCAAATTTTTACATAGAAGAACATGCAATTTATATAAATCATTGTTTCAATCTAGAAAAGGGTGTTCCAATTTAAAATGTGGTTTCCAAACCCTACAGGTAGTTTCTCAATCTTAAAAAGTTACTCGATTGTTAATCTCAAAGTATGTTTTCAAACTAAATGTGGCTTTCAATCTAAAAGTAAGTGGTTCTGATCCAAATAAGAAGGTTGCTTTTTAATCTGAAAATAATTCCCAATTCATGAATTTGGTTCACAATCTCAGATGTAGGTTCTCTGTCTAAAGAAGTGGGTTTTCAATCTTAAAAGAAATAAATTCTAAATCTGAGAATTGCATACCATCACAAAGCCAAATTGAAATCTAATCACAAGAACTATTTTAAAACAATAAAGTTCCAAACAATCAAGTCAAAATTCTTTACTTTAAATGCATTGCTTTATTTGTAAGCAAATTAAATTCTTCATACAGATTTTTTTAAATCGTGGACGTCATTATATTGCCATGTTGCATACTTGGCAAACCTGTAGTTACTTAGATATTTCAGATAAAATTGTGTGATGTGTGATCTTAGCCACGTGCCTAGGATAATGGATATGGCTTGTGGTTTAAAAATTTATTATTTAAGGAATTTTTAACTTGTGTCTATATATTACAGTGATATAAATAATATAATCTTTAACCTCTCAAGTAATTCAACTGCCTCAAAAGAATTCTTTGTGGGCACTTAACAAATGGAATGTCCTACATGTATTAAAAATTTATGTTAAGAATTAAAATCATTTTAAAAATCTTTAGTTTGTCTTGCATGCGCCTGGTATGGTTAATTGTCCGTGTGACCGTTAAGCGTTTAAGATTGTGGTGATAGGAAAATAAAGAAAGAATTTAATAAGAATAGATGCATACTGCAGCATTAATGCTGTAACAACTTAGATGAAATTTTTATAATATAAATTGAGGGTCACATTAGGGTGAAATTATATACTGTGTAGGTTTATATACTATCAAGGATTGTAACGCACTGATTTTGAGTGTGTACGTCTGAAAAGCACTTGAAAAGACTTTAATATGATTTTTGGTAAATTAATGATAAGGCTATTAAAATAAAATCATTGTTAAAGGTGTTGATTGAATTGGAAATTAGTGATGTACCGATTCAACACTGAGGATCGGTATCAGTGCCGATCCAACACTATCAAGCAGGATCGGATCGGTGGCACATAGTCTAACTCTCCATTTAACCAATGGTATCGGTATCGGAATGGTATCGGAAATCGGTGGTATCGGCAACAAAATACCAGGATCTGTATCGGATGGGAAGTGAAAAAGTGGTATCGGTGCATCCCTATTGGAAATGTTAAAATATTGATATCAAAATCGCAATAATACAATGGAGTTGTCAACTTTGGTCTATAGAAAATGTACTGGAAATGTATAAAATTTATTCAAATTAACAATAACCTAAGCAATATTATTTGATTATTATATTATTTTTAATGTCACTTGTAACAATGCATTTCAAGTCTTCAACATTGTTTGATAACTGAAGTTAATTACAGCTATTGTTCGTTGTTGAACCTTCCTACCAAATCTTAGTTTCATTGTTGGCCATTTTTGTAACTTGATTGGGCACAGTAGGCTGTCCAATGTGTCCATGATCAAAGCCAGGAAGGACTGCAGTTAACAGGATATATTATATATGTGATATGAATAAATGTTTTATTTTGTAGAATGCTTTATTGTTAATGCATGTAGTTTAAAATAGGCAGATTATGGCTGATCATAAGTAAATAGATAGATAGGCTTAGACTTTTCAATGTTAAGTTTATACCTCTGCCTTGTGGCTTAAATTCTGAACTGTATACTAGGTATTGTAATGGTATAAAAGTTCCACAATACCCCCCCCCCCCCATGAGGCATTTACTTTGTTTAGGCCTACTATCTCAACCTCCAAAATCTAAACAATATCACCCTACACTGACCAAAGTTACCTAAGCTACCTAAGTTACCCAATATGAATAGCACTGCATGAAATGTTGCTTTGAAGTTTTACCCCTTTAACTCCTCAGATTATAAGATTATCAGATTATAATCTTTCCCATATAGATCAGAACACCTTGTACAGGACAAATACATGGACTTCCTACATTTAAACGAAGGGTATTTAAATATGTGTAAGATTAGCAATATATTTTGTCTTGGAGGGAGGCCCTCTTTGAAGTGATGAAGTAATGCCTCGTGTTATCAAATGTTTCAAAACTTTACACTAATGAAAAGTATGCTTGCAGGTGGAACAATGTTTTCTCCCAGCAATAATATTTTTAAAACGGTAGAAATTTGTCTATCTCTCTGTTTCTTGCTCCATCTCTATCTCTCGGTCAATCAATCAATCTTATCTATCTATCAATCAATCTATCTATCTATCTATCTATCTATCTATCTATCTATCTATCTATCTATCTATCTATCTATATTTGACTATCTATCCATCTATCTGTCTATCTTTTCCCATTTTAAATATTTTCTTCAAATTATACTTATATAAATACTTTCTTATTCTTAAGAGAAATAAAATAATCCCTTGTGTTTTCATTTGAATTAAAATTTCATGAACCCAGCATGATCTCTCTACTAAGTCTTAAATAACTCATCTGATTTCATCATCAAACCTTGGACAAAACTGCTATATTTTCCCCTTTTATTGGTTGATTTGGGTGGGGTAGTTTTAAAGCCAGTAAAATCCCAGTGGTGAAACTGGGAGGGACAGGTTAATTGCATTGTTGCACAAACAAGCAATTCAAACTGTGAACTAACAGAGCAATGGACCACTAGTGACACCTTGTGATTATTGCAATTACTTAGGCCCTCTATTGTCAAAAGTGTGAGTTAATTGAGGGGAAATTATGAAGCATTTTAAGTACTAGGATACTTGTAATTATGAAAATTTGGTAATCATCATAAAATTAATTATATTGACTGGAATAATGTAGGCCTTCTAAATTGTTAATGCTAAGGAATCTGCAATTTATGAACCATGTTTATTGTTTTCTGTAATTGCAGGGTTTGTAACAATGTGTTTGAAGTGTGAAAATTGCATGATTGTAGGGTTTCAGTTTAGGGTATTGTGTAGAGCAATCGGAGTCATTAAACTTTGTCTATAATTGAGGGGTGTGGCTTGACACTGTTAAATGACTTGATCTTAACCACAATCTCTCCACTAAATCCAAACTTATAATTGTAAATTGTTAATTCTTAGATCATGTAAGATATGGTCAGTTTTAAGCATTTAATTTGAGAAGATGTAATTATTGAAGGGAATTTTGTGAAGTTATATATTTAGTAAGATTATGAATTTGCTGGCTCTTGATTTAGCCTATCTGTAAATTGTGGCTTATATAGGCCAGATTAGGGCACACAGGAGGTGGGAGTCGTGGGACAATGTGCTATGCTCAATTTAGCAGACTTTCTAGACTTTGAAAGGGGGAGTCTTTGAAAAGTTAAATATTGCGAAAAGTCATGGAAAAATCTGCCTCCCTTCCAGTCTGAGTCATCAATGAGGAAAAATCTGGTTATGGAAAATCAAAAATGCGGTCATGAATGGAAAAATCATGGCATGTAAGATTTTGAAGAACCCTAATTCAGGCATCGCTGTTGAAATGAATAAGAAAATTATCTTATTTATTTTATTAGGGCTATTGGTAATGATATTTTATCTTTTTCAGTACAAGGTCTTAATTTACTCCCTTGATGGTAGATGTCTCTCGAAGTTCTGTCTTGAGGCCCTCGGCGCTAAAACTATCACATGGTCACCTACTTCTCAGTTTTTGGCGATCGGCAGTTACGACCAAAAGGTATTTGATTTATTTTGACATACAATTTACTGACAATGGGTTTTGGTAGGTTGACACTTGAAAGAGGGAGGAGAAGGGGAGGGAAGAGAGGGGAAGGAGGATGGGAATGAGAAGGGGAGGGAGGAGAGGGGGAGGGGAGCAGAGGGAGAGGAGGGAGAGG